>PISX010012450.1:0-18307 GCA_004024625.1 Mellivora capensis | reverse complement strand
GGCTGACAACTTTCAGTTAGCAATATGCAGTTAACATTCACTGATAGTAATAGCTCATGACCTGTTATCCCTGAATACTAAATAGTAGGTATATCTCACTGTTTATCCTCACACATACTGAAGGACATCTCGAGTTCTTCGAGTTTTGGACAATATAAATAGTGCTTTTGTAAACTTAACCATGGATGTGTGGACATTAGTTTTCAAAAGAGGTGAACAAATACTAAGAATGTGATTGCTAGATCAAAGGTAAACCTCTGTTTAGCTTTAAGAAACTGTCAATGAGTCTTCCAGAGTGGATACACCATTTTCATTCCTTCCAGTGATGGAAATTACTTCCTGTTTCTTCAAGTCCTTGACAAAATTGTTTTTCTTAGGACTTAATTTTTTTTTAATTTTTACTGACTTTAAAAGGCATGGAGTATTATGTTGTTTAATTTTCTTTTCCCTAATGACAAGTGGTTGTTGATGATGTTTGAAATTCCTTAACCTGCGATTTGTCTCTAAATAATTTATCTCTAAATAATCTATTATTTAAATATTTTGCATTCTCTTTTTCCAATTATGCCTACATTGAAACTTTTGTTACTGTTCATCAGTTCCTAGATGTTCTGATGTCGTTTTCATGTTCTCATTTCTGTTTGAAAAGTTTCCATTGATTCTCTTGACATTCACTGACTCTTTCCTTGGAGTGTTAAACTTGGTTAGCAGATCAAAGGCATTCTTCATTTCGATTACTTGCTTCTTGATTGATTGCATGTGCTTTTGATTCTCTTGCATTGTTGTTATCAGGTGACAGAGTATTGTAAAACAGAGTATCTCTGTCTTGTAATCAGAGAATTGATAATTCCGACATTTGTGTCACATCTGAACTTGTTTCTGAGGATGGTTTTGATTCTTTAGGTTGTGTAATTTTGTTGAAATTTGGACAATGCATGTGCAATAGGTATTATCTATGTTGTCATGGGAAAAGTAATACTAATTTGCCTATGATTTCAGCTTTCTTTAGTATAGGTTTCAAATACCTCTGTTTGTATTTATACTTCTCTTGGATTTAGGGTTTCTCTTTGCCCTGTTCCTCAGAAAGAATATACATCTTGGGACCTCTTTCAACTGCAATTCACTGTTAATATACTTGAGGTTTATTGGGATGATGGCTGGATGTGAGAGAAGGAAAGCAAGCCACATACTTTGGAGTAAATCTCAGATTTACAGTTCTCCCCTCTCTTTGCAGTTTGCCTTTCTTGTTTTTCTGGTTCTTTTCCAGGCACACAACTTTCATCTTTTTTGTCCCCTCATCTGTTTTACTTTCAGCATTCACAATCTTTTTTTTTTTTTAAACTCTGTCCTGTTATGAATTAGTTTTTCCTTCTCTTTTTCATATACGAAGCTGGAAAAGGCACAGTGTTATGTAATTTCTTTCTACCATGGGAAATAAGGTCTGGCTAAGGGATTCTCTGAGACCTGGGCTTCCTGATGAGGGTTTGGAGGGTATCAGTGGTGTCTCTTTGTTTAGTCCTCGGAGTCATGAGGTTGTTTTTTCTCAGATTTTTTTTTTTTTTTTTTGAAAGCCTAGTGCAGTCTCTGGAAGGAATTGTGACCCTCAGAAGTTTCTTACTCCAGTCCAGACTCCGCTGGCAGCAATTTCTGATTTTTCAATAAAGTAAGTCTTATTATCATTCATGGCTTCCAGCTGCTGCTGCTCCTGCCTCTCAACAACTGGGGATAACTGTCCTCTGCTCTAGGTTTTCTGATAGTTCTAAGAACGTTGTTCATTTTCAGATTGTCCAGCTTTTCTTATTGTGGACCAAGAGTGCCAAGTTATGACACTTTACAATTGGACCTGAAACGAAAAGACTAGCTGGTTTTAAAATTAAAGATAAATTAACCTTAAAATTCTATCAAGGATCAATTTATTAATGACAAACAGCATTATATTTGTAAGATAAAATCACTGAATAGATTATCGTTATTTCAGTGTTAATTGGAATTACATGCTCCTACAAGTTTATTTCATCCATGCTCGAAAACAGAAGAGTCAAAATGATTTGAAACATTTGGATTTCAACTTCTCAGTTTATAGATCATCTCATTTGTACTTCAGAGCTCTCACAGCAAATTTATTATAGCGTACTATTTATTTTCAACTCTATGAAGTATTTTTTTAAGATTTTATTTATTTATTTGACAGAGAGAGAGATCACAAGTAGGCAGAGAGGCAGGAAGAAGCAGGCTCCCCGCTGAGCAGAGAGCCCAATGGGGGCTCGATCCCAGGACCCTGGGATCATGACCTGAGCTAAAGACAGAGGCTTTAACCCACTGAGCCACCTAGATGCCCCTGAAGTATTTTCTTTAGAAGAGTATGCAGTATGTAACTTTGGTATAGGAGTATAAAAAATTTTTAAAAATCCTAGTACTTCTACCCTTGTTTCTGCTTTATTCTTCCCTATGGGAACTCCATGGACCTCATTGTGTTTTATTCAGGCACCATCATATTCTTGACTCATCTACCATCCCCCAGCTTTATACAATATCCTATGAGGTGCTATATGATATTTGTTTAATTCTTAATTCTCTATAGGCATATCTAGTTCCTTGGGTTTCTTTGGCACTCAAACTAAAATCTGGTTTCAGATCTCCATAGGATTCCTAAGCAAGTCTTTGTACTGTGTCAATCATGTAAAGTCTTGGGTACTTCCCACTTAGTAGTGGCTGTTATTTTTATTGATTTATATATTAATGTAATTATTAAGCCATATGTGCCTCAGTTTGTGCTATGTACTCTTCTTCTTTTTTTTTGGGTAGACATGTGATTCTTTCTTCCTTCACTCACTAGTTCCCAAACCCCTAAATTTCTACTCTACCTTTAGAATCAGATAAATAATGCATGTAACATATGAACATTTTATAAAACTACACTGTATGAATAAAGAAATGTACATGAGGTGGGAAGGAAATGTCCAAAAACTTCACTCTTTCTGGAGAAGTTAACATATACACGTATTTATCTATTTTCTCCCTTTCATACATAACTTGGGATAAGGATTTTTCTTCTCTACATTCTATGAAAACTAATGAGTTAGCAATTGGCTAGGTTTGCTTTGTGAAAGGACTAAATGTTATCTGTCCTTAATATGAAAATGCTATTTTAGGTAGTACATAAAAGTTCAGACAAATTTAATGAAATCTTAAGAATTTAGATGAGCCATTTGAAAGTTAACTCCAAATTTAATGATAGTCATATTAATTACCAAGGGAGTTTGGAGTTCAAGAAAGTTACTAACAGCTAGACAAAACTGATTTTAATCATCAAATTTAAAAGCCATTCAAGTACTATTTTGTAGGAATTGGAGAAAAATATGGACAGAAACGAGATAATGATGGAAAGGGCGAGGAGAAAAAGGTAAAGGACATGATCTTAGGGAAAAAGACATATTTCAGCTTTTTAACAATATTGATTGATTTGATAATATGGTTTAAAATCCCATTGAATCTTCATATTTTACTAAATCATGTTTTTAAAGATTTCACTTATTTGAGAAAGAGAAAAAGAGAGAAACTGAGAGAATGAGTGAGAGGAGGGGCAGAAGGAGAAGCAGACTCCCTGTGGAACAGGGAGCCCAACCTGGGACTCCATCCCAGGATCCTCGGATCATGATCAGAGCCCAGTGCAGATGCTTAATTGACTGAGCCACTCCGGTACCCACTAATTCATTTTTATTTATTTATTTATTTCTCTAATGTGGTTTTTATTTCAACTGACAAGTACTTTTCTACAGCTGCACTTGTGAAACATCACATGGCAAAACCAAGTTTTTTTTTTTCTCTAGACCTTTTTTTTTCTTTTTTAAAGAAAAAAACATGAACATTTTATAAAACTACACTGTATGAATAAAGAAATATATGAATAATATATTTCTTTATATATGAAAATAATATATATTTTAATATTTCTAATATTTAATATATATTATATATTCTATAACTAATATAATAAATATATTATATATAAAATTATATATTATATTATATTATATACATTATATAATATAAAATCTAATATAAAATCTAATAAATATTTTATATTAGAAAATAAATGAATAAAATAAATAAAATCTCATTAAAAATGAGATTGGTCCTAAAAATATAGAAAGAAATAAATTTAAATTCACAAAAAACTGTACATTATCAAAAAGTCACTAAAACACCACATTTGGTTATATAAAAAGTCAAGTCCCTTTTCTTGTAAAAGGAACATAGAAACTTGTTGGTGTTGATGGTGTGGTTTCTTCCTGTTACCAGACTGACAGAGGGAGGGGAAACAAAAGGGCAGGGGATGGGTTTTATTATTTTTTAACCTGCCTTCCCTACCAAATACTCTTATTTGTCAAGAAGAGAAAATCCACCTAGCTCAAGGGGCAGTGAAGATGAGGAAAGAAACGTGAGAAATGGCCCCTTTGATCATGCCCTACCCCCACCTCCCTTTCAGCCCCAACTTCTTCAAACTGAGGCTAGGACTCCACCCCACCTTAAGAGTGCCTGGTCCCTAGGGAAAAGAGATGGAGCTGGGAGAGGAACACAAAGAAGGAACATGGAGATTTCACTCCCCTGTCCACCCCACCTCCAACAATAAAATTAATCTAGTACATTTTATACCAGGGAAAACTGCCATGGGGAAAAAAGAAGAGCCCCCAACTATAACAGTTCCAAACGTTTGACTAACACAAACTTGAGATCACAAGTAAGCAGAGAGGCAGGCAGAGAGAAAGGAAGGGAAGCAGGCTCCCTGCTGAGCAGAGAGCTCCCAAGACCCTGGGATCACAACCTGAGCTGAAGGCAGAGGCTTAACCCACTGAGCCACCCAGGCACCCCTAATTCATTTTTGATCCCTGCAAAACTATTTTAGCTAAGAAAGTGCTAATACATTCTTAGATTTTGAGCCACAGTGAAGTCTGTCAGGTCTTGGAGGGATAATTGTGGACTTTTTCCAAAAACAAGCCATGGTTATCAATATTCCCAAATCCTGACAAGTGCTCATTTTTTTCCTCTCAGCATCACAGACACAAGATTATCAGTTCTTGTGTCCTACTTACCCTGACTTGTTTTATTTCTGTCTTGCACTGGGATTTCATTATTTTTATTCAGTTGATTCTCTGCATAGGTGGAACAGAAAACTAATGTTTCGTCCAAATAGGACCCCAAAGTATTGGATATTTGCCAATGTAAGAATGTAATCAAAATATTTGCAGTTGTCATTCTATGAACAAAAAAATATGACTTTAAAACAGCTTTCAGGGCACCTGGGTGGCTCAGTGGGTTAAGCCTCTGCCTTCAGCTTGGGTCATCATCCCAGGGTCCTGGGATCGAGTCCCATGTTGGGCTCCCTGCTCAGCAGGAAGCCTGCTTCTCCCTCTCCCACTCCTCCTGGTTGTGTTCTCTCTCTCGCTGTGTCTTTCTCTGTCAAAGAAAAAAAATTGCAGTAGTTTTTTTTTTTTTTTTTAATCACCAGCAACTATAGCAAAAAGAAAGGTAATGAACAGTCTGTTAATGTGAAGGATTACAAAAAAGAAGGGACTTCTCAGAATGGAGTAATGGGGAACAGACTTATGTTTCTACTCTATAAACAATGGATTTCATTGTTTCATTGTTTCAAGAAACTGGAAATCCTACAAAAAAGGAAAATAATCCCTGAGAACTGAGAAACAAACCAAGTGAGCCCTGCAATCACCCAGTTTACTGTATGAGGGTTTCCAAGCCTTAAAGCCAAAAGGGTAACTGAGGCCAGGGTGGGGGCGGGGGGGACACTCCCAGAGTGGAGCAGATGTTGCTGAAAGTCTACATAGTTCTGGAGAGTTTGGAGTCAAATTACTCCACATTCTGGTACTTCTATTTTTAGTTCTTTCAGGAACCTTCATACTGTTTCCACAGTGGCTGAACCAGTTTACCTCCCCATCCACAGTGTAGGAGTGTTGGTTTGTCTTCACCGACATTTGTTTCTTGTATTATTGTTTTTTTTTTTTAAGATTTTATTTATTTATTTGACAGAGATTACAAGTAGACAGGCAGGCAGAGAGAGGAAGGGAAGCAGGCTCCCCGCTGAGCAGAGAGCCTGATGTGGGGCTCCATCCCAGGATCCTGGGATCATGACCTGAGCCGAAGGCAGAGGCTTTAACGTACTGAGCCACCCAGGTGCCCCATCTTGTATTATTGTTTTTTTTTTTTTTAAAGATTTTATTTATTTGCTAGAGAGAGAGAGAGAGAGTACACACAAGCAGGCAGAGAGGCAGGCAGAGGCAGTGAGAGAAGCAGGCTCCCTGCTTAGCAAGGAGCCTGATGCGGGACTTGATCCCAGGACCCTAGGATCATGACTTGAGCCGAAGGCAGCGGCTTAACCAACTGAGCCACCCAGGCATCCCTGTTTCTTGTATTTTGATTCCAGCCATACTGACAGGTGTGAGGTGGTATCTCAGCGTAGCTCTGATTTGCATTTGCTCCTGACGTGGAGCTCCTGACGTGGAGCATCTCTTTATGTGCCTGTTGTCCATCTGTAAGTTCTCTTTGGAAACATGTCTGTTTGAGCCCATGGCCATTTTTTTAAAAAGATTTTATTTATTTGACAGAGATCACAAGTAGGCAGAGGCAGGCAGAGAGAGAGAGCGGGAAGCAAGCTCCCCACCGAGCAGACAGCCTGATGGGGGGCTCCATCCCAGGGTCCTGAGACCATGACCTGAGCTGAAAGCAGAGGCTTAAGCCACTGAGCTACCCAGGTGCCCCCTATGGCCATTTTTTTAACTGGATAGTTAATTTTGGGTGTTGTGTGTTTTTTTTTTTAAGATTTTATTTATTTATTTGAGAGAGAGAGTGCATGAGAAGGAAGAGGGTCAGAGGGAGAAGCAGGGAGCCTGATGCAGGATTTGATTCCCGGACTCCAGGATCATGACCTGAGCTGAAGGCAGTCCCTTGCTTAACCAACTGAGCCACCCAGGTGCCCCAAGTTGTGTAAGTTCTTTATAGATTTTGTAACTGACCCTTTAACAGATATGTCATTTGGAAATATCTTCTCCCATTCCCTAGGTTGCCTTTTAGTTTTGCTGATTGTTTCCTTTGTGGTATAGAAGCTTTTCATTTTGTTGTAGTCCCAATACTTTATTTTGCCTTGTATTTCCCTTGTTCCAGCAGACATATATAGAAAAATGTTGCTACAAAGGATATCAGAGACATGAAGACCTGTGCTCTCTTCTCAGGTTTTTATGGTTTCAGGTCTCATATTTAGGTTCATAATCCATTTTGAGTTTATTTTTGTGTATGGTCTAAATGGCCCCGGCTCATTCTCTTGCTATCTAGTTTTCCCCAGCACCATGTATTAAGAGATTGGTTTTTCCCCCACTGTATGTTCTTGCCTCCTTTGTCAAAAGTTAACTGAGCATGAATTTGTGGGGTGATTTCTGGGCCTTTTGTCTTTTTTTGGTGCCAGTACCATATTTTTTTGATTATTGCAGTTTTGTAAATTAACTTTACATCCAGATTTGTAATACCTCTAGCTTTCTTCTTCTGTTCCAAGATTGCTTTGGCTGTTCAGGTTTCTTTTTTTGGTTCCATACAAATTTTAGGATTGCTTGTTCTAGTTCATTGCTTCATATAGTTCTAGTTGAAAAATGCTGCTGGTATTGGCAGGGACTGCATTAGATTTTTCTGGATAGTAGGCACATTTTAACAATATTTATTTTCCAATCCATGAGCATGGAATATCTTTCTTTGAAAAGATTTATGTGCTCCTATGCTTATTGCAGCGTTATTGCAACAGCCAAATTATGGAAGCAGCCCACGTGTCCACTGATAGGTTAAGGGGTGTGTGTACACACACACACGAATGTTAACTAGCCAAAAAAAAAGAATGAAATCTTGCCATGTGCAACAACATGGATGGATCTAGAGCATATAATACTAAGTGACATAAGTTATTCACAGAAAGCTAAATACCGTATAATTGCACTCATCTGTGGAATCAAGGAACAAAACAATAAAGATAAACCAAAAAAGTAGATTCTTAACTGTAGAGAAGACACAGATGATGCCTGAAGGGGAAGTGGGTGGGAGGTGGTAAAACAGGTGAAGTGGATGACAAGTAGACTTGTTGTGAACAGCACTGAATAATGTATACGATTGTTGAATCACTGCATTGTGCACCTGAAAGTCCTACAACACCTTTGTTCACTACGCTGGGATTAAAATTTAAACAAATAAAAATGAAAGAAGAGAGAGAGTTTGCAGAACAAAGAGGGAAGAGAGCTCACTGATGTCTGCGGAGACTCGCCCTAGAATAATGGTGGCGTATGAACAGGCCCACACACAGGGGAAGAAACTACCTGACAGCTGGAAAAGGACCAACAAAAGGGATTAGACCAACAGTGTCCAGTGTTTTCATGGGGCTGTGCTAGTGGCTGGCTGCCAGCCAGAGTGGAAAATCTAATAATTCACAAGCCAATGGCAGAGAACTTGGCAAGGTCTTCCCTTAGTGTTTGGTCTCATTAGCCTTAGAATTAACATCCCTCTGTTGTTGCCTAAAAAAAAAATCTTAGAACACAGATTCAAACAATCAACTAAACTGTCTTCAAGTAACTTAAATATGTCGTAGCATAAAGCTCAAAAAACTTGGGTAATTTTTTATCCTTTGAGCTTTCTAACCTCTAAAAAAATAAAAAGTCACACTATCTTTTTGTCATTCAAAAATTACCAAGCATGAAAAGAAGCAGAAAAGCACACCTAGACCGGGGAACAGAAACGAAACAAACCTGACACAGTAGTGACACTGACACTAAAGAAGCGCAGAAGTAATTAAAGCTCTAGTTTCTATATTTCACAAACTGAACGACAGGTTCCACATTTTAAGGAGAAAGATAGGAAGAGAATCAATTTGACCTTCCTGCAGCAAAAAATTATGTTTAGCATAAAATAAATATATCGGATGTTACTGCTGTAAGACATTGCAGAAAAAAATTCATAAACATGGATACTTCACGATAACTGTTTAAAACAGAAAGTGTAATAAGAATGGGGAAAAAAAAAACCCAATGTGATGTGTGATACAACTCCAAGCAGTCATTATAATCAAAGTCCCTTAAAAAGAGGCGTCCGATATATTTGAAGAAATAATTATCTGGCAATTTCCCAGTTTGATAAAAACCAAACCCAGGTATTGAGGATGTTCAAGGAACACTAAGCCCTAATGACATGAGGGAAAGTATACCAAAGAATATCTTAATTATGTGGCTCAAAAGAAATATTGATTCATTGGTTATAACTTTTTAAAGACATCCTGAGGAAAAGTATATGTACAGAGAAACAATAGTAAGGATGAAAGTGATGTTTTTATTACATCAAAGCAAGAGAGAAGACCGTTGATCAACATCTTAGAAGTATTGAAGAAAAAGTTGTCAAGCACAAATGTGATGAACAGAGAAAACTCTTCTAAAACTGAAGGTGAAAGAATTTTCCACTATAAACTGAGAGAATGCATGTACCAGATCTATACTAGAAAAGCAGGTAGAGGTAATGTCTTAGAATTCTGATCCAATCTAGCAAAGAAGGAAGACCCTGAACTCACCTCCCTGGACATCCCACATTTATACTATTTATATATAGAACAGTTCATCCTGAAGAAAAGTGGAGGGCAGAGCTGAACAACCAACCACTGTGCAACAGGCCACACAGAACACAGAGAGACTTGGCAACACAGCAACACACCCCTGACAATGCAGATTGCTACAGGGAAGAATAGTACCAAGGGACTAGGAGCAGATTTATCTGTCCTGGAGCAGAGAAAAGAAAGCTACAATCTTATTTTTATTTTTTAGATAGAGAGTGGGGAGCGAGAGAAAACCTTAAGCAGATTCCCCACTGAACTCGGAGCCCTCTAGAGTCAGGGCCCATGTCAGGACCGTGAGATCATGGCCTGAGTTGAAATCCAAAGTAGGATGCTTAACCAACTGAACCGCCCAGGTGCCCCCAAAGCTGCCATTTTAAAGGGCAACTAGTATATAAAAGATCCAGTTACTTTCCAAGCGCTGAAAAGTTCCCTGGGTTGAAGGGGCTGATGAAAACCACTGTTTACTTTCTCCCTCCATCCTGCTAGAGTAGCTAGGGACAGGCTTCCTTCCACATGCCAAAGGCAGCCTATAGCTTCAGTGAGCCTCCCAGGTCCTAGCCCACATGAGCCATGAATATCCCGGCTATAAAAAATTGTAATTTAAAAAGAACAACTAGAAAATAAAGGACCTAGCCCTAGGACCCCCAAATGGCAAGGGAGCTTCGAGAAATTTCTATGAGTCTGAGGGTCTGAAAAGTGCTTATATTCCTTATTTATCTCAATAGTGCAGAGAGGAGCAAGGTCTGGCCTGCAGCCTCAGAGTCCTGGCCCGTATCACTTTGGCTCCAAACAGCTTGGTAGGGTTTTCTTGATGTAGACAGAGAACTCTGTGACCTTCTGGCTCATACCTTCTTCTGCTATAGCCAAAACTCTCTGAGTACCCCAGAAACTGCTTGCCTGTGCCTACCTTGACTCCAGTCTTCCTGCCAGGAGAACCCCTTTGCTGAACACCCCACCTGACCCTAGCATTCTTCACCTGAGTTTCAGCTGTTCTGCCAGGGTACCCTCTCTATGGAGAGCCCTAGGCCTATCCCAGCCTATGCCTACTTCAGCTACAGCTGTCCTGCCATAGCAACCTCTGTTTGGAGTGCCCCAGGATGCTGGCTTGCACCCCCTTTTGGCTCCAGCTGCCATGCTAAGGTGTCTCCTGCACAGAATACCCCAGCCCCCCTTGCCCACATCCTGGCACAGCTCCATTAACCTCACTAGGGTACTCTCTGCACAGAGAGCCCCAGCACACACAGATTCCCACTGTATCTCCAACTGTCCTGCCATAGGGCCCTCTGTACAGAGTCCTGGGACCACCAGGACGTGAACCCTTGAGCTCTGCCACCCTATCAAGGCACCCACACAAGTGTCCTGAGATCCCTAGCCCACACAACACCACTCCAACTAGCCAGCCAAAGTCACCAGGCACATGGAGTCTACACAGGGAATGACCACACACAAGACCATGACTTCAAATTTAGGAGAAGTAGCTGTGCCACCTAATTCTTAGAAATAAATGCAGAAAGTGAAGCAAAATGAAGATAGAAGAATATATGCCAATGAAAGAACCAGAAAAAAATCTCAGAAAAAGAACGATAGGCAATCTGCCTGATTAAAAATTTGAAATATTTCCCAGGATAGGTCACATCTTAGACCACAAAACAGTGTCAATAAACTTAAGAAGGTTAAAATGATATCATCCAATTTTTGCAATAAGAATAGCACAGAACTAGAAAATAATTACAAGAAAAAAATGGGGGGGGAGCCTAAACAACATGTTATTAAGCAACCGATGGGTCAGCAAAGAAATCAAAATGAAAAAATGTCTGCATACAAATGAAAAATGAAAAAAACAATGGTCCAAAATCTGGGACTCAGTGAAAGAAGTTCTAAGAGGCAAATCTATGGAGATATAGGGCTGCCTCAAGAAACAAGAGAAATCTCAAAAAAAAAATTTAATGTTACACATAAAGGAACTAGGAAATGGAAAACAAAGTCCTAGTATAAAGAAGGAGATAAAAAAGTTCAGAGAGAAAAGGAAAAGATCAAGGAAGCCAACAACTGGTCCTTTGAAAAGATGAATTTACAAATGTTTAGCCAGACTCATCAAGAGAGAGGACACAAATAAAATGAGAATTGAAAGAGAAGTAACAACCAATACCACAGAACAAAGGATTATGAGACTACAATGAAAAATCATATGCCAACAAATTAGACAACCTAGAAGAAATGGATAAACCCCTAGAAATAAACAACCTTCTAAAACTAAATCAGAAAGAATAGAATATCTGAACATACTAATTACTGGTAAAAGAATTCAATCAGTAATCAAAACTCCCATCATTACAAAGTTCAGAACCAGATGGATTCCTAGGTAAATTCTAAAAAACATTTAAAGAACAGTTAATACTTACTCTCTTTGAACCATTCCCAAAAATCCAAGAGGAAGGAAAATTCCCCAATTCATTCCATGAGGTCAACGTTACCTGATACCAAAATAAAAAATGCTACAAAAGGAAAACTATAGGCCAATATCCATGATGAATATAAATGCAAAAATCCTCAACATACTAGTATAAGAATTGCAACAATACTTTAAAAAGGTCTTTCACCGTAATCAAGTGGGATGTATTCTGGGGATGCAAGGGTGGTTCAAAATTTGCAAGTCCATTATGTGATAAACCACATTAACAAAATGGAAGATGAAAGTAATTTGATTATTTGGGCACCTGGGTGGCTCAGTCAGCTAAGCATCTGCCTTTGGCCCAGGTCAGGATCCTAGGGTCCAGGGATTCTCCTCTCCCTCTGCTGCTCCCCCTGCTTGTACTCTCTCTCTCTCTCTCTCTCTCTCAGATACATAAATAAAATCTTTTAAAAATTACTTGATTATTTCAATAGATGCAGGGGTACCTGGGTGGCTCAGTCAATTCAACATCCAACTCTTGATTCCAGCTCAGGTCATGATCTCAGGGTCATGGGATCAAGCTCCACCTCAGGTTCTGCGTCTCTCTCTCCCTTTGTCCCTCCCCCACTTGCATTCTCTCTCTCTAAAATAAAACCTTCAATAGCTACAGATAAAGCATTTGATGAAGTACAATACCCATTTATAAAAACTATCAGCTCAACAGGTTTAGAGGGAATATACCTCAACACAATAAGGACCACAAATGAAAACCCACAGTGAACATTATACTCAATGGTGAAAAACGGAGTTTTTCCTCTAAAATCAGGAACAAGACAGAGATGTTCACTTTCATCACTTTCACCACTTACATTTAATATAATACTGTGATTCCTAGCTGTAGCAATCAGACAAAGAAAGAACTAATAGGCATCCAAATTGGTAAGGAAGAAATGAAACTGTCAGTTTGCAGGTAACATATTATACATAAAAACTCTGAAGACTATATAAAAAATATCAGAAGTAATGAATTCAGTAAAGTTGCACGACATACATACACAGAAATTGAGTTTGAGTTTCTTAACACAAAGTAGCAGAAAGAGAAAATAAGAAAACAATTCTGTTTACAACTGTAACAAAAAGAATAAAATATTAATTATAAATGTAAAATTATTTCAGGTTCATGGACTGGATGAACCAATATTGTTAACATGTCCGTAATGCTCAGGAAACCTACAGATTCAGTGCAATCCCTATCACAATACCAATAGTGGTGCCTGGGTGGCTCAGTCTGCCTGCAGCTCAGGTCATGATCCTAGGGTCCTAGAATGGAGTCCCGCATCAGGCTCCCTGCTCAGCGGGTGGTCTGCTACTCCCTCTCTCCCCCCTACTCATGCTCTTTCTCTCCCTTGCTCTCTCAAATAAATAAAATCTCAAAAAAAAAAAAAAACCAAAACCCCAAAACCAACAAACCAACAAATTTTCACAGAAGTAGAACAAATAGTAAAAAATTTTCTATGGAACTCCAAAACAAACAAAACCCCCAATAGAGCAATTCTGAGAAAGAAGAATAAAGCTAGGATATCACATTCCCAGATTTCAAAATATACTAGGAAGCTGTAATGATTAAATTAGTATGGTACTGACACAAAGATAGACAAGAGTAATGGAAGAGAATAGAGAACCCAGAAAAACAAACCAACATGTTGTATAGTCAATCTATGACAAAGGAGGTAAGAACAGACAATGAGGAAGAGATAATCTCCAAAAACTTTGTTGGAAAAAGTAGATAGTTACATGCAAAATGATGAAACTAGGTCACTTCCTCATACCACATTAAAAAGGGAACTCTGATTGGATTAAAGACCTGCATGTGAAACCTGAAACCTTATAACTCCTAGAAGAAAACATAGTAATTTATTTGACATATATCTTAGCAATATTTTTCTAGATATGTCTCCTCAGACAAGGGAAACAAAAGTAAAAATCAAAGCTTACAGTGAAATAAAATAAATAATAAAAGCTTACAGTGAAAAAAACCATCAGCCAAATGAAAAGGCAAGCCTGGGAATGGGAAATAACATCTGCAAATAATCTGATCAGGAGTTAATATCCAAAATACAGAAAGAACTGATATCAAAAAACATTGAAAAAAAGAAAAATTCAATTTTAAAAAGGACAGAAGACCTAGTAGACATTTTTCCAAAGAAGACATACAGATGGCAAACAAGCACATGAAAAGATGGGTGGCCACGTCATCAGGGAAATGTAAATCAAAACCACAATGAGATACTACCTCATATCTATCAGAATATCTAGAATTAAAAAGATAAGAAACAACTAGTGCTGGCGAGAATGTGGACAAAAAGGAAACATGCATTGTTGGTGGGAATGCAACCTGGTGCAGCCATTATGGAAAACAGTATGGAGAGTCCTTAAAAAATTAAAAATAGAAGTAACTTATCATCTGGTTATTCCACTACTGGTTATTTACTCAAAGAAAATGAAGACACTAATCTGAAAGATAAATCTCTCCCTATGTTTATTACAGCATTGTTTACAATTGCCAAGATATGGAAGCAATCCAAGAATGCATCAACAGATGGATAAAGAAGATGTAGAATGCATGCAGCAGTATTACTGTGCATAAAACAGAATGAGATCTTGGCATTTAGTGACCACATGGATGGGCCTACAGGGTAATATGTTAAATTAAGGAAGTTAGATCGACAAAGACAAATGCCGTTCGATCTCACTTTCATGTAGAATCTAAAAAAGAAAACGAAGGAATACATGAATAAACAAACAAAAATTAGAAACAGACCCCTAAAGACAAAGAACAAATGGATGCTTGCCAAAAGGAGTGAGGCAGGGGGCTGGGCAAAGTGGGTGAAGGGGAGTGCAAAGTACAGCCTTCCAGTTACGGAATGAAGAAGTCATGGGGATGAGAGGTACAGCATAGGGAAAATAATCACTTATGTATTTTAATGGCATTGAATGGTGACATATGGTAGCTGCCCTTAGGTAAACACAGCGTAAGTTATAGAATTGTCAAAACATGTATACCTGAAACTAATGTGAAATTGTGTGTAACCTATACTTCAATAAAAAAGTAGTTTTTAATATAGAAGAAAAATGATATATAAATATGAATCCACACGAAGGAATGAAGAGTACTAGACAGCGTAAGTATATGGGTTAATAGGACATTTTTTGGTACCATTTAAAATTTGTTAAAACATTGTCTTTTAGATTTTATTTATTTATTTGACAGAGATCACAAGTAGGCAGAGAGGCAGGCAGAGAGAGAGGAGGAAGCAGGCTCCCTGCTGAGCAGAGAGCCCGATGCGGGGCTCGATCCCAGGACCCTGAGATCATGACCTGAGCCGAAGGCAGAGGCTTTAACCCACTGATCCACCCAGGCGCCCTTGACAAAACACTTGCTTTAAAAAAAAAAAAAAAGTGATATAATCTGATATTTATGACATGTGGAAATTATATCACAAAAATAAAATTTGGAAAGGGAGTTGCCTAAGTATATTTTGTACTGTTTTTATACTATTTGTAAATCGATTTTATTTCACTTAAGTTAGATTATGTTATATTAGGGTCAACCTTCAGCTCCCATCATGATCTCAGGGTCCTAGGATTGAGTCCCTTGGCACTCAGTGAAGAGTCTCCTTCTCCCCCTCCCTCTGTGCTCCCTCTCACTCTCAAGTAAATCAATGAAATACTGTTTTAAAAAAGATTATGCCATTAAATATCTTTACTCTAAGCCTTAAAGTAACCCTAAAATTTCAACAACAAAAAACTGCTGTTAATATGACAACAAAACTGGGGCGCCTGGGTAGCTCAGTGGGTTAAAGCCTCTGCCTTCAGCTCGGGTCCTGATCCCAGGGTCCTGGGATCGAGTCCCGCGTCGTGCTCTCTGCTCAGCGGGGAGTCTGCTTCCCCCACTCTCTCTCTCTGCCTGCCTCTCTGCCTACTTGTGGTCTTTCTCTCTCTGTCAAATAAATAAAAAAATCTAAAAAAAATATGACAACAAAACTAATGAAGTAGATCATTAAAAAATATGTACTAGATTTGAACAAAGGGAAAAAGAGAGAAAGGTAGCAAAGAACAGGGCACCAGTAGAAAATACATAGAAAATTGTAAGTTACACTTAACCTTAGTAAAAATGACATTACATGGGAATGGTCTAAACACCACCACCAAAGGGAGTAAAGGACTGGATTGGATATAAAGTGAGAATCCTATCCTGCCAACAAGAAACATACTGTAAACTTGAAGAAACAAAATGGGACAACTACAAGGGTAGTAAAACATACTGTATTAACAATAGTCAAATCAAAGCTGATAACAGAAAAAGTAGGTTTCAGAGCAAAACATGCTCACAGGGCTAAATTAGGTGATTTGACAACTATACATTGACTAATCAAAAAAACCCCATAAAAATCTTAAATATTTTTGCACTTGATGCAGAACACTTAACTAGTAACTCAAAACCTAGTTCTTTGAGAAGATTAATAAAATTGATAAAACTCCAGAACAGTTGTTCAGGATAAAAAGAGAAGTCACAAATTAACCAATATCACAGTAGGAGATACGATGTCACACTACAGAATCTGTGTTTCAAGGAAAATCAGACTATTATGAACAACTTTATGCCAATTTGTCAAGAATTTAGCTGACACAGACATAATTCATGAGAGACAGAGTGTCGACATATATTCGTGAAGAAATGAATAAACTGAAAGGGACAAAATCTTTGAAAATCAATCAAAGGCCTCTCAAAAAGAAATAAATATTAAAAAAAAAGAAGTAAAAACTTGAAAAGCCTTGAAAAGCCTTACCCCTACTTAAAAAAATAAATTTGTAGTTTTAAAATTATCAATACCTTAAACCCTGGAACCAAATGACTTCACTGAGGAATTATACTGAGCATTAAAATAAGAAATAATGCCATATCAATGAAAATGTATTCAGAAAAATGAAAAAGAATGAATATTTCCAAATACATGTTATGGGATTAGCATTATAGTAATACCAATACTAAAGAATGACAGTATAAGAATATGAAATATCAGGATAATATCCTTCAGAACTATAGATGCAAATTTCTAAATGCAAATTAGCACAGCTAATTCAACAATATGTTAAAAAGATAATACATCATGATGACCTGGGGTTTATCCCAAGTTTGCAAAGTTGGTTTAACTTTCTAATATCAAGGAATGTAATTCACAATATTAGTAAACTAAAAAAAAATTCTGTTACCTCAATTGACAAATAACAAATGTGTGACAAAATCCAAAACACATTTTTCTCATAAAACTAGAAACATAAGGGAACTTCCTCAACATGGTTAAGAGCATCTACAGAAACCAACAGTTAATAACATTTCTTTAAAGCTAGTAACATTCTTAATGACAAAGAAATGTATGCTCTCCCTAAAAAAGTCAGGAAAAAGAAGAAGGTGTCTGCTCTCATTACTTTTATTCAACATTACATAGAAGGTCTAGGCACTGAAGTAAAAGGATAAGAATTAAAAGGCGTCTACATGGAAAAGGAAGAAATAAAAATGTCTTTATTCACAGATAAGAAGGTCTATGCAGAAAATCTGATGAATCTATAAAATCACTGCTAGAAGTTAATAACTTGAGCAATACTGCATATTATAAATTATGATACAAAACCATTGTATTTCTTCCTAAAAGCACTGGCAATGAAATTTTAAAAGATTTTATTTATTTATTTGACGGACAGCCATCACAAGTAGGCAGAGAGGCTGGCAGAGAGAGAGGAGGAAGCAGGCTCCCCGCTGAGCAGAGCGCCCTATGTGGGGCTCGATCCCAGGACCCTGGGACCATGACCTGAGCCGAAGGCAGAGGCTTTAACCCACTGAGCCACCCAGGCGCACCTTTAAAAGACCTTTTAAAATTGTATAAAATAACAAAATATACTGGGGTATACCCAACAAAAACTTTGAAAGACCTATACTCTGAGCACTTCAAAATTGCTAAGGAAATTAAGATAACAAATGTGGAGAGTTAAACTGTTTATGATTTAGAAGACTCAATCTTAAGATACCCATTCTCCAAACATTTATCAAAAGATTCAATAAAATCCCATTGAAAATTTTAGCCAGTTTGTAGAAATTAACATACACGTGTTGGAAGAATTTTATATCCCTACTGCACCCCTCAAAAAATCTTATACCCCATATCATATAGAAATATAAACTTATGATGGATAATTGATTTGATATAAAA
>PISX010012449.1:0-60687 GCA_004024625.1 Mellivora capensis | reverse complement strand
ACATGGGGTTGTCCTCCTCCTTTTTTTTTTTAGATTTTATTTATTTATTTGAGAGAGACAGAGAGAGAGAGAGCGCGCGCATGAGAGAGGAGAAGGTCAGAAGGAGAAGCAGACTCCCCAGGGAGCTGGGAGCCCCATGTGGGACTTGATCCTGGGACTCAAGGTTCATGACCTGAGCTGAAGGCAGTCGCTCAACCAACTGACCCACCCAAGCGCCCTGGGTTGTCTTCCTTCTTACAAACGAAGAACCCTATCTTCCGTCCAGCATTGCCCATTCATTTCCTTCCCTTTTCAGCGAAACTTCTCTAAAGAATCATCTACACTTGCCACCTCCAATGTCTCCCCGATTTTCTCTTCAACTCTCTCCCAGCAGATTGTCACTCCTGTCCCTATCCCCTGATGTAGCCTTGTCCGGGCCACCAATGACCTCTACGGTGTTGGACCTACTGGTCAATTCTCAGTCTTTGTCTGTTGTGCCCTGTCAGCTGCATGTGTCACCGTCCATCCCTCTCTGTGCCCTGAAGAACCACTTTCTTCACTTGGCTTTCAGGACAACACCCTGGCCTGGGTTTCCTCTGAGTGTTCTGGCTGTGCTCCTTCTCGGCCTCTCTTGCTGATTCTTCCTTTTAACAGTGGGGTGTCCCAGGGCTCAGTCCTTCATCTCCTTCTCTTTTTCACCTACCGTCCTCTCCTGATCTCATCCAGTCTCTTGGCTTTCAAAGGGCATACCCCAATTATTTCTCCAGCCTAGGTTTCTCTGTGAACTCTAGATAGACTCCTACATCTAGCTGCTAAGCTAATATCTCCACGTGGATGTCTCAGTCATCCTTAACCTGTCTCATTCCTCTCATCGTACATCAGAATTGTCAGTTCTGAACTTAGATACGTAACCAGAACCTGCCCATCTCCTCCCTCCATGCACGGCCCATACCCTGGTCTCCCTCACCTTCATCTCCTGCCTGAACTCTTGCAGCAACCTCCTCACTGTCCCCTTGTGCCCCCACACACACACTCTATTTTCCACAGGACTGCCATAGGGATCCTAATAAAACCCAAGGCAGATGACACACTTCCTCTCTCAAATCCTCCTACAGCTTCCATGTTATTTGGGTAAAAGCTAGTTGTAAAAGCTAGAGTCCTTACAGTGGCCTTTATCTGCCACCACCCCTCTTCCATTACCACCTGGACCATGTCTTCTCCTACCCTCCCCTCTTTGGTCACTCCATTGCAGCCACATTATCCTCTTTGTGGTTCTGTGAATAAGCCTGCCACTGGGCCTTTGCACTTGCTGTTCCCTCGTTTAGGAACCTTCTTTCCCTTATGGTTTACCTCTTCCTTTCTTCAGATTTCTGCTCACATCTCACCTGATCACAGACACCTTTCCCGCAGCTAAAACAGTGCTGACCTCATCACTCCATCCCCTCAGCTTGCTTTATTTTTCCCTGTAGTACTTATCAACAAGTCACATTATATTTATTTACTTATTGTGTCCCCTAGGGGCACCTGGGTGGCTCAGTGGGTTAAGCCTGTCTTCGGCTCAGGTCATGATCTCAGGGTCCTAGGATCGAGCCCCACATCGGGCTCTCTGCTCAGCCAGGAGCCTGCTTCCCCCTCTCTCTCTGCCTGCCTCTCTGCCTACTTGTGATCTCTCTCTGTCAAAATAAATAAATAAGATCTATTTATTGTGTACCCTCAACCAGAATGTAAGCTTCAGGCATGAATGTAAGCTTTGTTCCATTGTTGAATTTCTAGAAACAAGGTTCTAGTGAACCTTGAAGCCCCTGACACATATTAGGTACTTGAGTATCACTGAGTGAATAAATGAATTGGTATCTACTGAGCTACTCTTCATGCCGCGAAGGTTTTTGCTTAAAAGGAGGGGGTAGTGGATGGGATTTGATACCCTCTGCCACACCTGACTTGAAAAGTTCATTTCAAGAACTTTCCTCACTGCATTTTCCTCTCTGTCTGGCTGTCCCTTCTCAATCTTGGACAGATGCCCATTCCTTTGCTCAAACCTTAGGTGTCCTCCTTTCTTAGGGTACTGTTGAGTCCTTGTCTCCATTCATCCTTCGTATCCTCCAAGGCTAGATCACTAACACCTACAGCTTCAATTACCATCTTTGATGAACCTCAAATCTTGGTTTCCGGCCCCAAGTTCTCTTAAGCTCCAGACCCAGCACTGTGCAGGCTCCTGCCCGCCCTCCCGCCCCACTGCTGGGTAGCCCACACTGGACTCAGCATCTTCCAAACTTGCTTCTCCTCTGGGTCTCCTTTTCAGGGAGGAACCACCAACCCCTAACCACCCCCCCCCCCAACCCAGAGGCCTTGTCTTAGGATTTCAACCTCTCTCCCGGCTCTGCAGCCAGCCAGTCCCAAGACAGGTTCCCTAGGCCTCCTGGGCGTCTCTCCCGCCCACACCTCCTCCTTTTCCCACAGTCCCACCCTGGTGCAAACGCCCCTATTCCACCCAAACTGCCTCCCTTTACTGAAGGCCCCCAATTTTATTCCCTTCAATCCACGCTCCATATGAAAGCAACAGTCATCTTTCCAAATCCCCAACTCACCATGACTCTCCCTGACTTGAAGCCCTTCCATGGTTCCCTAGCGTCCTCAAGACAAACCTAAACTCCCTCAAGTGGCCAAACACCTGGCCACAGCTCATTTCCCACCACTCCTTGCCCGGAACTCTACACTCCGTCCACCCCAACTGCCTTTTCTTTGAGTTCCTCTAAGACGCCATGTCTCTGTCACCTTCTGGGTGAGGGCCCCCGCTCCGCTTAGTCACCAGATCCAGGGAAGTTTGTGGAATGAACAGATTACAATGGTCAAAGCAACAACTCCCATTTGTTGACGGCCTCCATTGTGCCAAGCGCTTTCTATGCATCGGCTCTTTCAATCCTATTCCCACTTGGGACACGAAGCAGCAGGTTCAGAGAGAGTTGCGGTGATAGAGCTGAGACTCCAGAAGCCTGTGCGCCAAACTGTAACCTGGCCGCTCGGGCCCTCTTGGGCCCAGGTGCAAGAAGGGCGGGGAGGCAGGCCTTGAACACCAGATTCAGGAATTGTGACCTAGCTCACCGCCGCTGAGGTAGACGTGCGCGAGACTGCCCCCTGCGGGCTGGGAGGCCCAATCCCCGGCTCCGCCGCGCCCGTCGCCCACGGCAACGCCGCGCGCGCCCCGCCCCCGCCCCGCCCGCCCGCCCCCAGGTCCCGGAGGGGCCGACTGCCCGTCAGCCCCGCGGCCAGCCAATCCCAGCGCGTGGGGGGCGGGCCTCTTGGGCCTCGCTCAACCCCCAGCGCGCCCCTCTCCGCCAGGACCCCGCCTTTCTCCGCGCACACCTCCCGCCCTTCGGGCTGCCCTCGCCGCCCGTTGGCGGGCGCGCCGTTCGTCACCGCGGCGTGAGCTAATGCCGGCGCGCAGCGGCCCCGGCGGGGCGGGGCCAGGGGCGGTGACGCACGGCGCGGTGACGCAGCGCGACGGCGGCGGCGGCGGCGGCGGCGGCGGCGGTGGTCGGTGCGGGAGGAGGGAGGGGAGCTCGAGGGCCGGAGAGGGGGCGACGGCGGCGGCGGGGGTCTGAGGAGGCCCGAGCGGCGGCGGCGGCGGCGGAGGCCGAGGCGGTGAGTCGCGGACAGGGCCGGGCGGCGGCAGGGCGGCGGCGGGTCGGGGCGCGCGGGGCTCACCTCAGGGCGCCCCAGGCCGCGCGGGCGGCCCCGCCCCCTCAGGGACCCCGAGCCGCGGGCGGCGGCGAGCGCGGGCCTCGGGGATCCCCGCCCTCGAGAGAATCCCCCACCCCCGACCCCCGAGTCCCCCGCCCAGCCGCCTGGGAAGCTTTTCTCCGAAACCCTCCTCACACCCTGGGGACCGCGAGGGGCCGGGGGGCCTTCCCCCGAACCCTCCCCCCGCAGGTCTGCTTCAGACACCTCCCTGGAGCGTTCCCACAGCCCCGCCAAAGCCACCCCAGAGCCCCCTGAAAACCCGCACCCCTCCTCGGGCCCGAAATCTTTCCGAAAGACCCCCCCCCCCGGCCTTGCGTCCCCAGAATCTTGTCCAGACGCCGGCTTAGGTCTCGGAAATCTTCCTCAGCGAACCCCTCCTCTGGCCCCAGATCCCCCATCCTCCTCCTCCGTCCAGAAATATTCCCCGGAGGCCACTCCTCATCTATTCCAACAATGTGTGTCATATCTCCTCCCCGAGCCTCCCTCATAAGCCCTAAAAATCTCCTGCAGGCTCCCTGAGATCCCCTCCAGACCCCGCACATTCCAGAAATCTCCCCCAGAGACCTATTTCCCATTCCACAATCTCCCCAGGTCTTCCCTCTCACAGGTCCTACGAATTTTCCCTCCTGCCTACCCCACACCGGAAATCACCTGGGAGATGTTTCACTCACGGCCCCCAAATCTCCAAACCCCCTCCCTGCCACCATGTCCTTTGGAATGTCCCTGATGTACCCTGAAAGCCTTCCTCAGAGACTCTGAAATGTCTTCACATCCCCCAAATTCACCTGGAGGACCCTCCCTCCACCCAAGCGCCAGCCATCTCCCATACACACTCCCCCTTCACGAAGTCATCCCTTAGGACCCTTCCACAGGTCCCAAAGATTTTGGGTCCCCCAAGTCTCACCAGCCTGAAATACCTTAGAGATCACCTTCACATACCCCAAGAATCTTCCCCCCAAGACCGCCCTCACTTCTCCCAAATACCTCCTCCAGAGAGTCGCTGAAATCTCTGGAGAACTCATATCCCATATTCCAAAAGCCTTTTCCATAAGCCCTGTTACCTGTCCCAACTCTTTCCCGGTAACTTACACCACGTGTTCCACAGATTTCTTCAGGATTCCAAAAAGGTCCCTTGTAGTCTCTGATGTCCTCTAGAATCCTCTTGAGATGACCCTTGAAAATCCCCCTTTCTAGACTGGCTTTTAGTTGAAGTTTCAAAACCTGTTAAATTTTAAGGCTCTTCATGATCTCTGTGAGATGCAGTTTTTCCAAGACGTGCTCACATCTTCTTGGAGACCTCGGCAAGCCCTTGAGCTCTCCTGGGATAAGCCCTTGAAATCCTTCCCAGAGACCCTCCGACACCCCCCAGAACCCACTGAATCACTGTTCAGAGACCTCCTACCTTACTAAGACACTTTTCCTAGAGACATCCCTCCCTGAGCTCTTCCTCACAGGTTCCCTCACATCCTCTAGAACCGCCTTCCTATTCAGTCTTCCCTTAAAATAACTGAGGTCCTGCTCTTAAAAAGTCCCAGAATTCTTTCTGAAAAACCTTCTACTCTGACATTCCCACATTCTACTCAGAAGACCCACTTTTCCCATACTTTTATCTTTTGAAGACTTTACTCAGAGGTTTCTCCTCATCGGAGCTCTCTTAGGAGTTCCTGAAAAGATCTCTGCCATCCTGCTCCAGTACTTCCAAAGCCTTTCTCTGGAGACCACACCTCCCACAGACTCCCTTTAGAGAATGTTCTTCAAAATTGCCCTGCATAGGGGCGCCTGGGTGGCTCAGTGGGTTAAAGCCTCTGCCTTCGGCTCGGGTCATGGTCCCAGGGTCCTGGGATCGAGCCCCGCATCGGGCTCTCTGCTCAGCAGGGAGCCTGCTTCCTCCTCTCTCTCTGCCTGCCTCTCTGCCTACTTGTGATCTCTGTCTGTCAAATTAATTAATTAAATCTTTTAAAAAAATCAACTTAGAGATCCTTCTTAGCTCTGAGCCTCCTTCCCCACATTGTCCCTTCAGAGGTCCCCAGCATCTTCCAGGTTCCCCTCACCCTCTAGAGCCTCCACTGTCTCCTTTTAATGAAAAGATCCTCAAGAGACAGCCTCACCTCTTGAAATCTCAGCCTTCAGGAACTTCTCAGGCCATTTTTTTTTTAGGTTTCATCCTCAAAGACTCCTCCTCCCTTTGGAGATTGAGAGACCCTCAGCCCCCTCCTAAGAGACTTCCTGAGGACTCCCCCATTTTCTTTTCAGCAGCCTTCTCCTTCCTTTTCCCATTTGAGGGCCTCCTCGCTAAAGAATCCCTTCCCCTGTACCAGTGATCCTTAAAGCACGGTCCTTGGGCCAGCAGCATCAACATCACCTGGAAACTGGTTAGAAATCCAGATCCTCGGGTCCAACCCAGACCTACTGAATCTGAAGACCTGAGAGTAGGATCCAGTAGTCTGTTTTTAGGGACCCACCTGGTGATTCTGGTGCATGCTTGAGTTTGAGAACCATTGTCCCCTGAGAGGACACTCCCTTTTGCTACAGAAAGCCCCTGAAAGATGCTTCAGGGTATACCTCTGGACTCCTGCCTACCCCCATTTTCCTGAGAGTCCCCTTTGTGAAATATCCATCCTCCAAAAAGTCTGCCTCCTTGAAAGGATTCTGGCTTCTCTCAGAGGTTACCCCACCCTCTGAGCAATTACCTCATATTCTACCTTCGAATGGTTTCTTTCCAGGTCTCCCTCAGTACTTTCACCTTCTGGCTTCCCCTCCACACCATACCCCAGCCTTTGGGGCTTCTGCTTCAAGTTGCTGTCTCCTTGAACACATGTCCATTTTTAATCTTCATCTGTTTCTCCACGTCGGCACTCTCCCTTAAGACACCCTCAGGTCTTTTCATTCTCTGTGTCTTACTGTTGAGAGTCCTCTCTTTTACTTCTTAGAGCACTACTCACCTTCTCCCTTGTAGTTTTTCATGTACTTGTCTACTCATCCTCACTGGACTAGCAAGTTTGGAAAGTACTGGGATGTGTCTTATTTGTCTCTGAATCCCACACTGGGATCTACCCTCCGTAAGTTACTGGGAATTATTAGAGAATGGGCAACTCCTCCTTCTGCATTTGGCAAGAAATCTCTTAAGTTTTTCAGATCTCACTCCCCATTCAGGTTCTATACACTTTCCCCACCCCCTCTTGTCCTCTCTCTCTACCCAGCTCCCATTGCCTCTCCTCCTAGAAGAGGCTGTCTTGCCCCTCCTACTGCTGTTTGAGGGACTTTTCTGTGTGCTCACTCCTGATTCTGAGCTCCCTTAGGTCCTATTCTCGGTGACCTGCCTCACCCCATCCTGGTTAGCTTCTCAGCCTTTGTAAGTGTGGGGCCTCCACAGGGCTCTCAGCTTTCTCTGAGGGATTCTGTTTCTCTCTAGGGTCTAGAAGAGGAAACAGATCACAGGATAAACAGTGGGGCCTGCCTTCAGTGTGCTCATGGTACATTAGAGGGGTTGGGCAGGCACATGGGGCAGAACATGAGGTACAAATTATATGCTGTGGAAATTTGGCAGTGAAAGAGGGATCCTTTTATCTGTAAAGACTTCATGGAAAGGTGGTTTTGGGGCTCGGTGATGTTCCACAGGAGTTGAGACGGTGGTGAGTAGCCTTCTAGGCAGTTAACAGCTTTGCAGTGGGCCAAAGACAAGAAGACCTCCTTACCTCCCACCCATGGCATCTCTTCTCTTCACTTAAAGGACAGAGATGGAAGAAAACAGATCTCTTCCATCTCTGTTGTATTTGCCAGCTGCACTTTTGTGACCCATAGAGTGATAATACTAATGGCTACTATTTATTGAGTAATTACTATTTGCCAGTCACTGTCTAAATGCTTCACATGTATTCTCATCTCATGTTCCTCATAGGAACCCTATGAGGTCGGTAAGCTACAAGTAATCTCATTTTACGAATGGTGAAATTGAAGACAGGTGGCACAAATAGAAGGTCTGTGGACCCTGTCCGTCCCAAGATGATAGTACCATGAGTCATAGAGTTGGATTTTCTGTTCCGATAGGGTTGGGTGCAGTGAGGCATTGTAGCATAATGGTTAAGTATGCAGATTCTGGGGCCAGACAGGATTTGCATCCCACATTGTCACTTACCAGTTTTGTGACCTAGAATAGATACTTAAATTTTACTCTGGTTCTTAGTTTCCACATCTAAAAAATGAAACTAATAATGATATTCTATATTATAAAATTATTGTAAGGATTGAACTAGTTAATATTTATAAAGTACCTAGAACAATGCCCTGCGTATAACTGCTCAGTGTTATCAAAAATAAATGGCTCATGGGACGCCTGGGTGGCTCAGTTGGTTAAGCATCTGCCTTCGGCTCAGGTCATGATCCCAGCGTCCTGGGATCGAGTCCCGCATCGGGCTCCTTGCTGGGCAAGGAGCCTGCTTCTCCCTCTGCCTGCCACTCTGTCTGCCTGTGCTCGCTCGCTCTCTCTCTCCCTCTCTCTCTGACAAATAAATAAATAAAATCTTTTTAAAAATAAATAAGTAAATAAATGGCTCATAAATAAATGGCTTATGTGAGCCTGTACTCCAGAGACAAAAATGACAGAACCTTAGTTCAAACTGGTTTAGTCAAAAAAGAATTAATTGGCTTGTGTTACTAAAAAGTCCAGGTCTAGATTGGCTTCAGACCTAGCTTTATCCAGGAGTTCAAACAATCTTCTCAGTAATCTCTACCCATTTTTCCAAAGAGTTAGCTTCATCCTCAACAGGTTTCTACTTTGTGGTGACTAAGATGGATCTTCTTCAGCAACCCCAGGCTTATATCCTACCTCCTTAACGGCCTTAGTGGAAAGAGAACTCTTTCCTGAGAGCCCCAGTTTGAAAACAGTTTCTTCCTGAATAAATGTGAAATAACAGAAGATCCTTAGGGACATATTTGGGGTTCTATACCCTGGAATTGTCTCTTGCTTGCTGAGGTTGCTGTGATTCCATCCCACAACCTTTTTTTTTTTTTTTTTTAAGATTTTATGTATTTATTTGAGAGAGAGGCAGTGAGAGAGCATGAGCGAGGAGAAGGTCAGAGGGAGAAGCAGACTCTCCGTGGAGCTGGGAGCCCAATGCGGGACTCGATCCCGGGTCTCCGGGATCATGACCTGAGCCGAAGGCAGTCGTCCAACCAACTGAGCCACCCAGGCATCCCCCATCCCACAACCTTACTGAGTACTGGTGCCAGTCTCCTTCCTCCCTTGTTCTTCAGCCCTAGTCATTCTCCACTCTGTGATTGTTTGGATCCAGAGAGAGTCAATGGTTAGTCTGACCCAACCAGACTTTCCTTTGGGATCTCACTGATAGAGACGGGGAAGAGATGGCTGCCCAGGTTTCATGGTAGCTCCAGGGTAGGGTAGTGGAATCCAGGAGAGTGAGGTTCAGTTCTGTACCTCAGCTTTGGGTTTTTTGGACTCTGAACTTTGTGAAGAGTTAGGTAAATTACTTTGAATAGAGTTTTGTTTTGTTTTAGTGTAAATTTGTTGAATAGAGTCTGATTGAGGGCAGGTTATAGAACAACAGTGTATGCAGTATATAACTTTCAATTCTAGCAGTTAAACAATTTATGGAGGCACTTTTCTAGGTACTGGACATAGAGCACAGAAGAAACAGTCGAGGTATTGGAACTCATGGCGCTTACATTCTGATGGGGCAGTGGAGAGATACATAAACAAATCAGTGATACGTGCTATGAAGAAATTAAAACAGTAGAGTGGAAAAGAGGGTGGCTGTGGCCACTATATTCAGAATGGTCAGAATTGGCCTCTGAGGAGGTGACAATTGAACCTGATAACCTGAAAGATGAGAAGGCATAGTTGTGGGGTGATCTTGGAGTGGGGCATTCCAGTCTAAGCATTGTTTTATGTGGAGAAAGGACTGCCTGGTGTGCGGAGGTGGGAGAGGGAATATTTCACAGATATATTGAGGGTGTGCTTGCTGTGTGCCAGGTGCTATGCTAGGACCTGAAAACATAGCAGTGATACAGCCACAGTCTTTCCTTCCTTCATGGATCTTACAGTCTAGGCATTTCTGGAAGAGCTGCAGCCTTCAAAGAAAGGCCTTTCGATGATATCAGACCAAAAACTCCTTCCTGGGGAGATGAGGAAGACTGGGGCACATATGAACTCAGATCTGATTGATGGGAGGGAACCAGCCATGTGGTGATCTGGGGAAGAACATTTCAGGTAGAGGGGTCAACAAAAGCAACAGAAGCCTTGAGATGTGTTCAAGGAACAACTAGGAAACCAGTGTAAGGGAGAAGGGGCAAGGGATTGGAGAGGTTGACAGTCTAGATCACATAGGGCCTTGTGGGCCTTGGTAAGGAGTTTACATGTTCATTTAAGAGACTTGGGAAGCCATAGAGGGTTTTTAAAGCAAGACAGTGACATGGTCTGACTTCATTACTTTCTTTTTTTCTTTCTTTGTTAAGAATTTTCACTGGTGGGCGCCTGGGTGGTTCAGTTGGTTAAGCAACTGCCTTCGGCTCAAGTCATGATCCCAGAATCTCGGGATCGAGCCCCGCATCGGGTTCCCAGCTCCATGGGGAGCCCGCTTCTCCCTCTCATGCTCTCACTCTCTCTCAAATAAATAAATAAAATCTTTAAAAAAAAAATGTTCATTGGTTTCTGCAAGGAAAACAGGTAAAAATGGAAGCAGGAGGTAGATTAGTAGGCATTACGTTTGTCCAGATGAAAAAAGATGGTAACTTGAATATGATGGTGGCAGTAAAAAATTAGAGAAATAGATGTATTTTCGGTATAGAGAAAATAGGACTTAATAATGGGATTAGAGAGCCGGGGGGTGAGGGGTAGGGAGAGGGTGGTTGGGTTAAGGACAGTGGGGAGGGTTTGTGCTATGGTGAGTGCTGTGAAGTGTGTAAGCCTGACGATTCACAGACCTGTACCCCTAGGGCTAATAATACATTATATGTTAATAAAAAATTAAAATAATGGGATTAGAGAAAGAGAGGAATCCAGGATGATAATAGCTAACAGCTCTATGAGAGTAGGTACTATTTTAAACCCATTTTACAGATGAGAAAACAGTCACAGCAAGGTGAAATCTCTTGCCCAAAGTTACACAGGTAGTAAATGGTAGGATTCTGTTTCCAACCCAGACAGCATGGTCCCAGAGTCACTTGAGTTTTAGGAAAGAAAAAGGAGGTCATGTTTAGTTGATGTTAAGAAAAAAAGATGAATAGATCTCATGGAAGAGAAAGGAGTCCAAGATGACTAAGAAATTCTGAGTTGTCCACAAAAAGGTGATAGTTGAACCTGTGGGAGTTGATTATCAAATGAAGGATACTAGTATAGAGAAAGGAAAGAGCTAAAGATAGAGTTTCATTGGGGAAGGGTCAACACATTTAAGCGTGGGATGAGTGAAAGCGAGCAATACATGGGGGCAAGAGGGATGGGACACCAGCTTCCTCTCTACTTCAGGGTTTCCCACAGCTTTCCAGGCTGGCCTTATCTTCCAGGAGGCCCTGCCTGGCTTCTCCCCTCCTCTCCCTCTGTTCCCAAGAACTATTCATACAAAAGCCTTATTCTTGGCTGAGACAATAGTATACATATTTTGTGTACATATTTCAAGAGTTTCTGAAAATAATGGCTGATCTTTATAAAAAAGAAGTCAAGCTCCCTTGGCATCTGACATTCTCCTTTTCTTCTCAAGTCAGGATAGTGAGTTAACCTTAGGTAACTAGCCTGGTACCTTGTTCATGAAGTATGAGTTCCTCAGAGGCCTAGGTGGGTGCTACAGAAGAGCTAAGAATGGATAAGAAGGCTAACAGGACCCCCTTATTTATCCAGAGATGTTGGCTTTAAAGGGTTTACCTTTTGCCCAACTTTTCTAGACAGTGGAAGCGAACTTACAGGAGGTTGTAACATTCTTAGGAACAAGCAAGAGCTCTAAAGCCGGATAGACTGGCCTTGAAAATCTCAGCTTAGCTGGGTATAGTCTTAGATGACTTAACCTTTTCTGTGTCTGTTTCTCCTTTTGTAAAATGAGGATAATATTGTGTGTGTACACCTGTAGATAGGTGTATAATACATGTGTACCTTGTGTATATATGTGAAATATAGCATATATATTTTTAGAATCAAATGAACTCATCCACAAAAAGCTGTTAGCATAAGGTCTAGCATATGACACGATAGGTGGTATAGGGAGATATGCTAAGCATTCATATAGGTATTTTTATACACATTGTTTCATTTCATTCTTACAACAAGATTCACTGAGGAAGAAACTGAGTTACTTGCCTAAGGTCAGCAGAGCAGTATCAGCAGGAGAGCCCAGGTTTCAGCCACATCTGACTCCACAGCCTGGCTTCTGAGTGAGGAGAGCTGACCTGCGGAGGTACCTCCTATCTGTGGGCCACTTCTTGCTGTTTGAAGCCAAAGAAGGGAGATTAGTGAACAGTTTTTCCTAGAACCTCTTAGCCAATTTTGGCTTCATTTCCCACCCTCCAGGGTTGGTAGATGGTTCCAAAGAAGGTTACTTGGTCCGTTGAAGACCAAATATGGCAGCAGTAATATTGGGACTGTCCAAGAGGCTTTTGCCATAGGGGTCCCCCTCTAGTGTCTTGCCTCAAAGGAGAGAGTCAAAGGAGAGAGCCATGAATACAAGACCAGAGCAGTGGTGAGTTCTATTTTTGTATGGGAGCAGTCAAGGCTCTTCCAACTTCAAGTAATAGAAACACAACTCCAGCTGTCCTTCGCCCAAAAGGAATTTATTGGTCCATATAACTGAAGAGTTTGAGGTGAGGAGGCTTCACGCTAGCTGGATTTGATATGTGAACAAGGCTACCTCTTTGTCCCCTTACCTCTTGACTCTGCTTTCATCTGTGTTAGCTTCTTTCTGAGACAGGCTCTCACTGTGAGATAGCAGAAGTGGCAGCCAGTAACATCAGGAGATGTTGCATAATGTGAGCAGCTCTAATGGAGAACTTATTCTCCCCAGTAGTTCCAGCAGGAATCCAGTGAGGACTTTTCTTGGCCAGTAGATTTTCTGTGTCTATTCCTGGAGCCAAGGAAGACAGTTAATTTTCCAAAGGTACCAGAAGATGGGAATGGCTCTTTGGCAAGCAGATACACTTGAATCCATCACAGTAAAGTGCCTTGCAGTAGTCGGTGCTGATGCCTCTTTCCTGGCCATCATACCAGCGCAGCCCTTCCCTTCTCATTGCTGTCAAGCACCCAGGACAGGAGGTAGCTCGGGACCTCTGGCCCTTCAGTGGAAGAAGGCCACGCAGTCCTCTCCAGTCACTATCCACACCAAACACCCAGCATCCTTCTCCTGTCCTAAAAGTGACTGTTGCTCTAAACCCCCTCGTGTTTACTGAGGATTGTCAGAGCCATGGCTGGGTGTTAGATTCTCTCTGCCAGTCATGTTCCCGAGCAGCTGGGTGGCTTGAGAGAGAAGGATAGTTAGCAGACTTTTGGTCTTTTCCCAGTTTGTGTCCATCTATTCTGAGGACTACAGGCCACAGGCTTTGTTTCTTAGATAGTGGTTCGTTTTTGCTGTTTTAATATGAATTTGTTTCCAATATTTAAAAACTGAATTTTATTTAAAAATCCTGATTTCTGGTTCCTCTTTAAAAAACAAACAAAAAACTGAAAAAAAAAAAAAAAAACCCTACTAAACCTAACAATACTGGGCTCACATTCCCCCATGGCAGCAGTTGATTAGAGCTAAAATAAGTGACTTCTCCCTTTAGACAGGGTGAGTGCTTTCAACTCACTGTAGTCCTCACCAGCGTGCTTCATCCAAAACCTGGCCTTACTATTAAGTGTCATGTTTGAGACCCTGCCCTGTCCCACAGCTTTACTTATTTGGGGAAAGAAGCTGGTCAGCAGCTTATTTGGGGGACACAGTGATGTTGCTTGGGAAAAGTAACAACCCAGTAAAAGTTTATGGGAAAGAGAGTACACATCTTTGGTCTTGTTCGTGGATTTGGTCATCTTTTTGCCATAAATGCTGTTGGCATATCAAACGTCTCGTCACAAATGTTCCCTTTGAAATAGTAACATGTCCTATCTTATGAGTAGCTACCCAGTGAAGGAATCCCTCCCACTCCCAAGGGATGTTCATCTAGCCTCTACTTGACCACTTCCAGCAGCCAAGGAGCTTATTACCTCCTCACATGGCAGCCAGTTCCTTTCTTGGACAGATGTATTATTTTAAAATTCTTCCTTATGTTGAGGCAGCTGCTGTCTCCTTGGGGCCAAAAGCCACAAAATGCTGGAGCTGGGAAGGGAAACTGATTATTTCAGGCATATGAACTACCACTCATCCATCCTGCATCCAGGGCAAACATTGATAATCAATCACAGTGTTCTTTCTCACTGAACCAGAAAGTAGAATGCAACCATAAAACTTTTTCAAATAAAATTCTTTGAAAATTAGGAAAGTAATATATGTTTACTTGCAACTGGTGAAATGCTACAAAGTTATATGAAGAAAGTTAATAATCCCTTCTTCTCTCCAAGGTAACCAATGTGAACAGCCCAGGGTGTGTCCTTGTACACATTTTTTTATACACATGCTTATATAGATACTGTAAGATATATAAGGGGTTTTGTATGGCTTTATATCTTTTTATAAAAATGGGATTGTATTGTATGTATTACTACGGAGCTTAGGATCATCCCTGCAGGTTGGTGGTTAAAGATCAAACACTACATAGTTCTGTTGTGTTTTTTGTATTCTGCTATTAGGATCAAGCATGTTTTTAAAAGCTACACAGTATCCCATCATGTGAGGTGTGTCCCCAGTTTATTAATCATTGCCCTTTGATGGCTGTTCCTGTTGCTTCATTTCTTCGGGATCCTTTTCACCACAGTGCTCCAAGCAGCCTCTACCAGTTGTTTGGAGTTACCCTGTGAGGTAAAACCCATTTGTTGTGTCTGATCCAGTCTGGCTCCTTACACATTGCAGGGAAGGGAAGCAGACTAGTTTAAAGATCAACGTGAATCAGTGTCTGGGGCAAGACTAGAACTGAATTTTCTTGACTCTCTACATTTCCCATGTCACCTCTCACTTCCAGCCATTTTCCCTGGTTCTCCTCTGGAGTAAAAGAACAAATCTAATTCCTCTTCTGTGCTACCCCTTCAGATATTTGAAGTCAGTTATATCATTCTTTCTGAGTCTTCCCCTGGAGAAATTTCCCCAGTGCCTTCAAATTTTTCTCTTGGGACAAGATTTCTAAATTTTTTTACCGTCCAGTGGGCCATTCCTTCTATCATCTTCTCGCCCCAAGGCTGTAGAAATCTCAAGTGTGGCTTCTATGCTTACTGTATTCATTCTTTCAACAAATACATATTGAGCACCATCTATGTGCCAGTCACTGTTCTGGGCACTGGGTGACCCTATAGCTTGCTTTTTGGTGGAAAGAGAAACAACAAAAATAAGATGATGATACCTAAGGGTGTCAAATTATATAGAAGAAATAGTATTAATATGACAAACTCCTTAGATTGGATGGTCAGGGAAGCTCTCTCAGGAAGTAACATTGAGCTGAAACCTGAGCGACAAGTAGGGGCCAGCCATAAGTAGGTCTGGAGGAAGAGAATCCCAGTGAATAAGAAATCTTGGTACAAGATGAGGCTGGGGAGGCCACAGGAGTCTTGCAGAACCCAAGATATGGTCAGGTTTAGTTTAGGTTTCATTTAAGTGCAGTGGGAAGTCATTGGAGGATTTAAGCCAGGAGGCAACAATTGATTTCCTTTTAAAAAAAGATTTCTGGAGGCACCTGGCTGGCTCAGTCAGCAGAGTGTACAAATCTCAATCTTGAGGTCATGAGTTCAATCCCTACATTGAGTGTAGAGATAAATAAAAGGATATCTGGGAGATCTGTTTTAACTTGGAACACGTTTCATTTTCCCTGCGCTTTTCCTTATATCCAAACAGATTAACATCTGGGCCAGTTTGCTCTGTTCAGGTGTCTCACAGAGGATTTGCCAGGTGACTCACAGCCATCTTCAGATGGACCTCACAGCCCTCTTCAGCAGGAGCGTGGAAGTTCAGGGAGATGGCAGTAGCTCTCTAAGATCTGAGCCCAGTAGGTTCAGTGGGTCTTTGTGTGGAGTTCTCAGTCCTTTGGCAGCCAGAAGGAGATGGAGCCAAATGTGGTTTGGGGATAGAGCCAAGGCACTGGTTGCAGGAGAGACAGGGAAATGTGAGTGGAGACTGGAGCTCAAGACACTTAGAAAAAGGCTTCAGAGTAGTGTCCAGAAATCAGTCAACTGAAGAATAGGCCTGTTGTCTGCCCAGTTAACACAGCTCCTGTATAGTTCCTGTCTGAGAGAGGAATTTGGACACTTTCTTGCTTGGGAGTTGTGTTGTTTTTTTGTTTGTTTTTTAAAGATTTCATTTATTTATTTGACAGATCACAAGTAGGCAGAGAAGCATGCAGAGAGAGAGAGGAGGAAGCAGGCTCCCCGCTGAGCAAAGAGCCTGATGCAGGGCTCGATCCCAGGACACTGAGATCATTACCTGAGCCGAAGGCAGAGGCTTTAACCCACTGAGCCACCCAGGCACCCTTCTTGGGAGTTTTTTTACTTTGGATGTGACCCCTCTCAAGTTGGCATCCTCTGTGCTCTTAAGAGTCTGGATGACAGTCTGGAGTCTTTGGGAACCAGGGGGACTTATCAACCCAGAGGACTTGGGTCAGGAGTAACCTTCAGGGGAATGAAGAAGAGGTCTGGGGGAGACTCACCTCAGAGCAGAGATGAGTGAGATCTTAGAGATCAGAGGTGCACCTTTCTCAGAGTGGCAGAGCTGGGTTGAAGGAGGTGAGATCCCCCAGCCTGTTGGAAATCTTTGAAAAAGACTTTGTCCATCCCTGTACCCATGGACACTGAGGCAGTTACTGATCAGTTAGCTATCTGCATACTCGAGATCTCCACTGGGATCACCACTCACAATGTCCACTCACATCTTCATTTTGTGAGGCTTAGATTGAAATAATATAAACTGCATGTAGTCCTCTTACCAGGTTAGCCGTCACTCTTTCCCACTCTCAGAAAAGGTGGCCAGAGACCAGCAAGGTCAAAGCATGTGCTGGGGGTCATGTGTCACCTGGAACCAGGTCTCCATTAATTCAGATCTTTCCCTATAGTGTGCAGCCTCTCCTATTTCCCATTTCTGGAAAATCCTACCAACTTACTCTGCTTCCTTTGGTCCTATGACAGCGAGGCTTGCTGGGCAACATCTTCTCCTTAGTCTCTCTGAATCCCAATCAAGCTTTTTCTCTGAATCTGTAGATTGGAAGGAAAATTGGTTTCTTATCTGGTAATTGGCTTCCATTTTTGTCCCTGGGGTCTGAGCAGAGCAGATACCCTGAGTGAGGAAGGCATGAAGCCTCCTTACCCCCTCAGCCAGCACTAACCACACCAGTTCAGCCCTTTCATTCTGTCTGACCCCCTTACTTCCTTTTCTAGGAGCCTGGAGAGGTGTGGCTGGACCAAGACCTCCCCCGATGTGAACAGGTTTCCTCCTCCCCCCACTGCCCGTTGCCACCACGCCAGGGAACGTCCTCAAGCCCTGGCCCTCAGGGGAGAGGTAACAGGAGTCCTGAGCCGAGACCATGTGACGGCGCTGGCCCTCGCCACCGCCGTCCCCCCCACCCTGGCCCCAGGCCCGGCACCATGATGTTCCGAGACCAGGTGGGCATCCTCGCTGGCTGGTTCAAGGGCTGGAATGAGTGTGAGCAGACGGTGGCCCTGCTGTCACTTCTGAAGCGGGTCACTCGCACCCAGGCCCGCTTCCTGCAGCTCTGCCTGGAGCACTCGCTAGCGGACTGCAATGACATCCACCTGCTGGAGTCGGAGGCCAACAGTGCTGGTGAGTCTCCACCCCTAGAGACAAGCACAGTGGAAGGGAGACCTGGAACAAGAGCTGATGTCAGAGGGCTGAGGAGGCCCACCCCCGCATTGGTGCTGAGGAATGTGGGTTCTTAGCTTGTTGGTGGGTGGGGAATCCCTGACCTCCCAAGTCATCATCATAGGTCTCTTATCATGTTGTTGCCAGATGTACTGAGATGTGGGGTTTCCTGGGGAGGACAGTGCAAACTGGAAACATCCCATAGCAGAGGAAGAGTTACATAGGTGGCCTGTCTAGGTGACAGTGGAAGAGACTAAAGTCATTACTGTGAAGGGGGTTGGAAGCTGATCAAATAATTCATTTCTCAAGCTTCAGGATGCAGAGCTAGGAGGGAATTTTAGAATTTTTCCAAAATTTACTAGTCATCTTAAACTTTTCTTTACTCCCAAAGGTAAGTTGGACTTAAGGCATAAACAGCTTCAAGAGAGTTTTGAGTTTAGATATGGTCCATATCAGTTCCCTCAGCACTCAATAGAGAGATACTCTGTGTCCCATAAGGTTGGCGTTGGGATGGCTGAGCCAGGCGTCTGTAGAACTGTCTGTCCCAAGACCCCCAGTTGTAGACAAGAGTCAGGCCAGAGAACCCTCTCAGGGGACACTTCTGAAGCCATTCTGGCCTGTAGGCCTCCACAGGGCTAGTTGAAGAGCTGTTGACCTCAGCGATGGGTGAGAGAGAGATGGAGGCCAGAGAAGAGGGCAAGTCGTACTACCTGAAAGCTAACTGGGGACTGGGGAGGGCACCTAGGGGCTTTGTGTCAGTTCCCACCTTCTTCCCCATGATAATGGTTCATGTCAAGCCCTTAAAACAAGTCAAGTACTGCCTTGTATACTAACTTTGAAAGCAGTCTTCTTTGGTGGCTCTAGAGTCAGACTGTCTGGTTTAAGTCCCAGTTCTGTCATTTGCAATATAACGAAGTAACTTAATCTTTCTGAGCCTTGGTTTCTTCATCTTTAAAATCAAGACAATAACTGTGCTTACCTTCTAGGGTAGTTGTGAACTCTGAGAACAGTATCTGGCATGTAGTAAACGCTTAATAAATGTAAATGGTTTTTATTGTCAGTAACTCATTTAGTCCTAACAACAACCCCATGAAATAGGTACTGTTATTATCCTCATTTTATAGGTGAGGAAATCCACAGTGGACTGCTAAGATTGGGACTGGGGAGCCACAGACTTGCATGGCTTCCCTCATCTCCCCAGGCCCATCTGCCTTGGTAACAGTCACCTTTATTTTTCTGAATTTTTGTGTACCAAGTCACAGAAGCACCATGGTTATAGGGTGAGGGGGCTCCTAGGCCAGGAGTCATACTGGCTTAAATCCAGTATGAGTGAGAGCAAGAACCTAGCAAGGCTGCAGCAGGCTCAGAGCTCAACCCCACCCCCCTCCCCACCAGGGAAGGATCCTCTCTGCTCTGTAGCAGGAGTTCTTGGTTGCAGTATGGCTCTGCCCCCAGAGGAGGGCTCCTTTGGGGCAGGCCATTTTCTTTTGCAGCTTTGGCACACATCCCTCCCACCCCATCCTGACCAGGCAGTTGCATGAGCACTGGGTGCCAATCTTGTCTGTATATCAGAACCTTCAGTGGTGTTTATTCTGTTAATCTTATTAGAGTATGTTTAATTTCTGTGTTTTCAAAACTTGTAAAATCAAACCATATGAAAGGTAAAAAGTGAGGTCTCCTCTTTTCCATTCCCAGTTGGTGTATGTTTTGTGAGATATTCTGTGCATGTATGAATGTGCAGGGTCTCCTCCCCTCCACATTCCCAATTGGTGTATGTTTTGTGAGATATTCTGTGCATGTATGAATACATTCATACTCTCCCTTCAGCTTGTTCATTGTTTTGATCATTTTATTTTATTTTATTTTTTAAAGATTTTATTTATTTATTTGACAGGCAGAGATCACAAGTAGGCAGAGAGGCATGCAGAGAGAGCGAGAGGGAGGCAGGCTCCCTGCTGACCAGAGAGCCTGATGCGGGGCTTGATCCCAGGACATCAGGATCATGACCTGAGCTGAAGGCAGAGGCTTTAACCAACTGAGCCACCAGGCACCCTGTTTTGATCATTTTAATACATAGAGTGGAACACCGTACATATTAACCAATTTCGTTTAACAATATAACTTGAAGATCTCGTATTCCAGTTGTAAAGTATATATATATATACATATATGTATATAAATATATATATATATAACAATATAACTTGAAGATCTCATATTCCAGTTGTAAAGTATATATATACTTTACAACTGGAATATGAGTATATATATGTGTGTATATATATATATAAAGTATATATATATGTATATATATATATACTTTACAACTGGAATACGAGATCTTCAAGTTATATTGTTCTATATATTTATATATATATTTATATATCAAGTTATATATATGTATATACATACATATATATGTATATGTGTGTGTATATATATATATATATATCTTTCTCCTTCATTATTGATGGCTGCATAATAGCAAGAATACATAGAATAAGTAAATTTATGGAGCCCTACCTGGGTATCAAGCAATACTTTACCTTTATTACTCATTTAACCCTCACAACAGTTCTGTAAGGTAGGTCTTACTGTTCCCTGATTTTATAGATGAGGAGATTAAGGTCTGGAGAGGTTTAGTGACTTGCCCTGGGTCATACAGCTGGTCAGAGGTGGAACTGGAATTTGACTTTAGACCTCTTGGCTCTTGACCTCTAGGCTTTACCATATGGTATGTTTGGTCTTGCTCTTACAGTGTTGTAATGAGTACCCTTTAAGAATCTCTAGGATAAATTCCTAGAATTCTGTGGAGCTGCTAGTTTGAAGTAATGTGCATTTAAAATATTCCCTAGGGGCACCTGGGTGGCTAAGTTGGTTAGGCCTTCAACTCTTGATTTCGACCCAGGTCATGATCTCAGGGTCGTGGGATTGAACCCCAGGTCAGGCTCCATGCTCAGTGTGGAGTCTGCCTCTCCCTTCTGCTCCTCCCCCTGCTTGTGTGCTCACTTGCTCTCTGTCAAATAAATAAATAAATAAAATCTTTTTAAAATTAATAAATAAGTTAAATATTCCCTCTTACCACATTGCCTTGAAAGACTTGGTACACTTTATACCAAGAACCAAGGCCTTTCCCAGGTGGTTTGCACTGGGATTTGGCAGGGTAATGGGTTGAGAACTGACGAGGAGTGAATTCACTGGTGAATGAAAATAGGAATCTAGGTCTTCAGCCACAGTCCCATGTCAGATGGTGAGAGTATTAACAAGCTGGTACTTGGATAGAAAGGTAGGGAAAACTTTGAATGAGAAAAGAGAAGGAGGGCTATGGTATATATCAGAGTTGGCAGGCAGCCTGCCAGGATTAGAGCAGAGCATGACTGGAGAGAAAAGTGATCACAGAGGTAAATTCTGTAGACCCTTGTGTACCTCTTTCTTAATAGGCATGGTGGTTCTAAGACTAAGGAAGCTTGTGTCTCCTGTCTTGGCCCACCCTCAAGCAGAACACTCGCCTTGCCGTATTTGTGAGGGAAGGAGCTACTTCCTGGGCCCAGAGGCCTGCCTTGTGGGAGGAACTGTGCACCTCTGCCTTTTTCTCTCCCGGTGTTCATTATGGCCTTCCCATTCCGTCTGTTTCCCAAACTTGCATCATCATCCATCTCACCTGGTGAAGGGTTGTGACTGTTAAAATCTAGCTCCTCCCCACCAACCCAGACCCACCAAATCAGAATCCTGAGAGTATGGGCCTGGGAGCACATACCCAGGTTCTGCTGACCAGGCAGTCTTGAGAAATGATGCCCTGTTGGATGAATCATTTGTCATGGGACTTGAGAATAGGAATCAGGACATCCAGGAGTTCTAGTTCCATCTCTGCCACTAACAACTCTCATGCGTTGGACCAGCTCCACCCCTCTTGAGCCCGAAGAACTGTATCTGAACCTTAAGAGGGTTGTTCTAGATACTGTCCAAGTGTTGGGCTCTGAAGTAACTCAGCCAAAGAAGGTACAGCCGCAGCCAAGCATATTACGTTTTTTGTTTGGGAGCCCAGCACATTCTTCTAAATGAATAGTTCTTAATATTTTAGGAGATGGACTTTTCAGAGACTCTCTTCCCTGCCTCCCCCACCACCACCTAGACGCACACTTACCCCGCAGATCAAATCATGAATTCAGTTGGTACACCAATCCCCAGGGAAGAGCTGCCTCTTATAGGGTCTGAAACTCTTCAACTTTTTAGATCCCTTCAGACCTGGGTGGCTGAACAGTGAGGCAGATCCTCTGCCATTTTGGGGTTTATACTGTGTCCCAGCCACCCAACCCTGCTCCTTCTTTAAGTTCTCCCAAGGAGGCCCTGGGTTCAGGTTTGGGTATGGGGTAGAGCTACCAGAAAGGGCAGGGAGTGCAGAGGGCTTGATCTAGGCAAATGGGTACCATGGCTTCATGTCAGAATCACTCAAGGACTTTATAAAATTAATCTGACAGGGCACCTGGGTGGCTCAGTCGTTAAGCATCTCCCTTCAGCTCAGTTCATGATCCCAGGGTCCCGGGATCGAGCCCCGCATCGGGTTTCCTGCTTGGCAAGCCTGCTTCTCCCTCTCCCTCTGCCTTCTGTTCCCCTGGTGTGCGCGCTCTCTCTTCTCTGTCAAATAAAATCTTTAAAAAGTAGTAATAATAATCTGAGGCCTGGGTCCTATCTCCAGCAAGTCTGATATTTTTTAAGCTCCCTCGTTGGCTCTTGTGTGCATCCAGTAAAGAACCTCTTGTCTTAATACTGGTGCTGATTCCTGGTGGGCCCAGGAAGGTAGTGAGGGTATGCAGCCTGCTGGGAGTGAGGAGTTGGGGCTGTGGAAAGGGGATCTAGTCTGGGCTGTTCCTTCCTCTCAAGCAGCTGAGAGGGTTTAGGGAAGTCCCCCAGCCCAGGCAGCTAGTGTTGGTTTCATGGAAGCAGAATCTGAAACAATACCCAGGAAAAGAAAAGAAGTAGTACCCCAAAGGGTCTCTGGAACAGGAAAGGAGAGAGGCTCCAGCTTTCCCCCTGCTATCATCCCTGTTCCTTTTCCCAGTGCTGTCTTCCCTGCCTATTTGGAGCTGTAACAGTAATCCTGGCCCTCTCTTTACCCCGATGCTGACTTGGACCAGAAGGGTAGAGCCAGGGAAACTGAAATCCCCTTCCTTCCCTGGTCCTTCAGCTTCCTGGGCCACATTTCCTGCATTTTCTTTCCTCCTCCTGTTCTCTGAGTCAGAGTCCCTCTATCCAGCAGGTTTAAACTCCTCCCTCTCTGGCTCACTGAATCTGGGTGGGGAAACTGAGGTCAGGAGGGGGCTGAGGCTGAATGAGTCACCAGAGCTCAGTTCTCATGCCTCCACCCTCCCCTTTCAAGCTCTACTGACACAGTTCATCAAACAAAAATGTGAGCCCCCTGGCCCTCCCCCATGTTTGTGCGAGCTGGGGTGAGGTAGAGTAGGGCGTGTTTGCAGCTGAACCCCAGCCTCTGTGATGAGTGCCTGAGGCTGCCAGGATTGTTGCAATAGCCCAGCACATAAAAATGGATTTGCTTTTATGGCAGTCTCCAAGATATATTTGGCTCCTATGGTTTGCCAGGACCCAGAGTCATGACCTACTTAGCTCTGGTCACCTGGCCAAGGAGGGTACTCATGCACAGTCTCTCTGGTCCTCTCCATGCCTGCGGAATCCAGGTTTGCCGCTTGGGAAGTAGCAGTCATTGGCATCATGGCATTCCCCAGCCCCCTCCCCCATCCGCCCACCTCCAGAATTTCATCACTGCTTATTGTGCCTCTAGCTCAGAGGAGCCAGAGACATGTCTGTTTTTGGTAAATAACTGTATGAAATTCCCCATCCCTGTCGGGAATCCTAAGGGGGAGTCCCAGATGTGCCCTCCTATGTTAATTGTTACCCATGGCCCCAAAACAGCGTGGGCTCTCAATCTTCAACCAGGAGCAATGACAATAATAGTTAAAATCCGGGGCGCCTGGGTGGCTCAGTGGGTTAAAGCCTCTGCTTTCGGCTCAGGTCATGATCCCAGGGTCCTGGGATTGAGCCCCACATCGGGCTCTCTGCTCTGTGGAGAGCCTGCTTCCTCCTCTCTCTCTCTCTGACTGCCTCTCTTGCCTACTTGTAATCTGTCTGTCAAATAAATTAAATCTTTAAAAAAAAATAGTTAAAATCCATGGAGTACTTAACACACGTCAGGTGCTTTGCATGCACGATTGTCTCATTAAATCTTTACAACAACTCTGTGACATAGGGTTTTTACTGCCCCTGCTGTAGAGAAGAGGAGACCAGGCTCAGAGAAGTTAAAGGACTGGCCCACAATTATGTTTACCTGGGTCATAGAAGCAGAGGTAGATTTGGAATCCACGCAGGTTCGCCATTGAACCTGTGCTCTTACTCAGTATATCTGCTGGAAAATGAGACAGGGTGACGTGAGGTCAGGAGTCCTCGAGAGGCACATGACCCACGCATGGACTCCACTACCTTCCAGGAGGCCGTCTGGGTTCAGGTGTGCAGCTATTCAGTAGGCCCCTGCTGTGCCTCAGCTCCGAGCCAGACTTCTCTGATCAGAGCAGGAAACGAAGTTTCATCCCCACCCGTCATCTGCAGCCCCAGCTGGGCTCACCCCAAGGGGCCTGAGGCTGCGTAAATTCCTTGGACCCATTCCAGTGCTCACTGATGATTCCCAGTCGTGGGAGGCCCGCCCTCCCCACCGCACCGCTGCACAGACACATGAACACACATTTCCCCAGGGTCAGCCTCCAGTCGTCCAAAACCTCTCTCTCCTTTCTCTGTAGTAGAACAAGGTCCTTCATTGAGCCCAACCCTTGGGGCTGTTCTGTCATGTCCCCTGGCAGTACCAGAGGAGAAGCTGTGTCCCATGGCCCTGGGGTCCTGGCAGTATTCTGGGATGGGGGAGGAACTAGACAAGGCTTCTCTCTGTCCCAGATGCCTCTGGCTACCCTGTAAGGCCTAAACAACAGCCATTGAGAACATCATGGTAGGGCTGGAAGAGTAGGCTGACTGCCGGAGAAGGGAAAAAAACACCAATCACTGAATCACATACTAAGTGCTCACTGTGGGTAGACTCCTGTCAGGTGCTTTACATGCATTGTCTCCCTAAATCCTCTCAGTGGCCCTGTTAATTCCCCCTTTCCAGGGGAGGAAGCACATTGGCCAGGCAACTGTATAACACAGCTGGGATTTAAGTCTTTGACTTTCTGTCCCTAATCTTCATCACTGTATTTCTTCTTCTTTCTCATCAGGAGCAAAAAATTCAAGGATTATTAAGTCAGGGAGATGGGGTGCCAGGGTATTTGTTCCTATGTGATCAAGTGCCAGATGGAGGAGGTAGAAGGGTGGGAAAGGTGAAGGCTTCCTGAAATCAGGAAGGCCTGTCCCACCTTGGAAACATCCTTAGATGTTAGAGATGACCTAAGAATCAGCCCTGTAATCATGGGGTGCTGGTTCAAGAGAAGACAGAGGAGATGAGTTTTCCTAGCCTTGAGTGGTAAGTCACGCAAGAAATCTAGAAAGCCAGGGACGACGAAGGGGTGGAGAACAAGGGACTTGGCATTGGAGAACTAGTACAGTGTTATACATAAAAGTTCCTCCCAGTTCGAGAGGCTGACAGACCTGGGTTCAGATCATGGTTCCGTCACTGAAATCTAGTCCCTCATCTATAAGGTGGGATGTTAAAGGAGGGTTGAGGTGAGGTTCTTAGCATAGTGTCTGGCATATAGTAAATGCTCAGTAAGTGCTATCCGTTATTACTGTTATTGTGTAGTATTACTGTTCTATTTTGGCCAGTACTATGGGCATAGCAGGAATTGATAACTCTGCTTAAATGTATGAATCCCTGGGGTTCTCTAGGAATCTTAGAGCAGAGAGTCCCAGGCCAAAAGAGTGAGTAGTTAGTTATATGGCCAGGAGTTAGGAGTTGTGTGTTTCATTTTCGTAGAGCTACAGATTTAAGCAGAATTAGGAATCTTTTTTTTTTTTCTAAAGATTTTATTTATTTGAGAGAGAGCAAGAGCACGAGCAGAGGGGAGACTCAGAGGGAGAGGGAGAAGCAGACCCCCCCCCCACAACCTCGGCCTGGCTGAGCAGGAAACCCGCCGTGGGGCTCCATCCCAGGACCCTGAGATCATGACCTGAGCCAAAGGCAGACACTTAATGACTGAGCCACCTGGACACCCCCAGGGACACCCCCAGAATTAGAAATATATGCGAATTCCTAAACCATAGATTTCCACACAGGTCATTAAGACAGAGAGAGGTATGAGGGGTTGTTTCTCATGTTTTTATGCAAGGCTCCCTTTGCAGAGACCAGTGGTCCTTGGAATCTTAAGCCTTAGGAAGTTGGGTTGAGACACCATCAGATGCAGAGTGATCCAGATTGGGGCTCACTTGAAATCCAGATGCCTAGAATTCTGAGGCTCTCCTTATATAGTATATGCCCATTCCCAGCCTCTCCGTTTCCAGGACGAGGAGTGGGCATGTGGCTTTAGAATCCCTGTGGGTATTTGAAAAGAAGGAGCCACAGTAAGATATAATAACTGTGATGATAGGGTAACTAATATTTGCTGAGGACTTACTTTATGCTCTACTTTAATTCATAGTAGTTAGTAGTAGCTGTGCCAGGTAGGAATGATTCTGACCCCCACTTGAGAGATAAAGTAAAGCTCAGTGAAGTTCTACATTTGCCCTGAGTAACATGGTCAGTAACTGGGAGATGAGGGACATAAGCCGTATCTCTGCCTGTTCTTTTTCATCACTCACCCCCTAGGGTCCTCTGTCAGGTTAGACCCAGTTCCTTCACACCTTTCCAGAACCTTACCAGTAGCCTAGTAGGTCATCTCTCAAAATGCCCGTGTTAGGTGTTTGCAAATCATCATTGTGGCTACAGGTCTGAGCTCAGTTGCTCAAGATGGAGGACATAGTTGGCCCTAGTCCTTGATCATTATCTCTTTTCTCAAGTATTGGTTGGTATTCTTTGTCCCTTCCTTTGCCCTGTCAGCATTTTCTCCTATCCTCTACTCCACTGGAGAGTTAAAGTTAAGGCAGGGGTAACAAGGTCTTCACGGAGGACAGACCTATAACAAACAGTTCCTTCCTAAGGCCTCCTTTATGTGGCCAGGCAGTGGTCTTATTCCTCGGGAGTCCTCTTCAGGGTCAAGAGGGGAAACCTGGCTCATTTCCACAGACAGACTTATTAGGCTGTCACACTGTGGGATGGAAAGACTATGTCACCAGATCACTGTGGCATGGAGCAGCCAGGCACGCTTCCTGGAAGGGAGCAGGTTTAGGCGGTCCAGAATTTGGGCGCCTGGGTGGCTCAGTTGGTTAAGTATCTGCCTTCAGCTCATGTCATGATCCTGGAGTCCCAGGATCAAGCCCTACATTGTGAGCTCCTGGTCAGGAACATGACACCTTGCTGTACTTTTAGGAAGAGAAATCCATCTTGGTGAATGGGACCGATTGGAGGGGAAAATCTGGAGGCAAAAGACCAGTTAAAAAAAACAGCAAACCGGGGTGCCTGGGTGGCTCAGTTGGTTAAGCATCTGCCTTCTGCTCAGGTCATGATCCCAGAGTTCTGGGATCAAGCCCCACGTCAGGTTCCCTCCTCCTTCTCTCTCTCTCTCTCTAATAAATAAATAAATCTTTAAAATATAAATAAACAGCAAGCATTTAGTAAATACATTCTTTCTATGTGCCTGGCCATTTACATTCTTTATTAGCTCAGTGGATCTCAGAACAGCATTGTGAACTGAGTACTGTCATTATCTCAAAACTTTTCAGTGAGGAGATCACTGCTCAGTGAGGTTCAAGGTGACTTTTCCAGAGTCTAGCTAGTATGTTGGAGAGTCTAGACTGATTACAGAGCCCAAACTGTTAACCATCATATTCCAGTGTCATTCCTCTATCAGGAAGGAGGCTCTTTTGCTGGGGGAAAGGGGGTGTGGGTAGAGGCCATGAAGATAACAAACAGGGATACAGGAAGAAGGGCAGGCCTGGGGACAGCAGGAGGAGCTCAAATTCCAGAATAGCAAGTTTGGCTGATGGGGATGGGGAGCCACAGCAGGTGTTGGAGAGTAGGAGTGATGGAACCAGGAAAAATTACTCTGGCAATAGGGTGAGTGCTTTGGGTCTCATCAATATGAAGGACAAGCTCAGGGGTCATGAAGGGGGAAGGGAGAGGAGACTGAAGCTGAGGGAGCAGACTGTAGGTAGCACTCCTAGATTTATAGAGAGTCCCTCACCCTGTCTTCCCTGACATTCCCTTTTGTCCCCTCTGCAGCCATCGTCAGCCAGTGGCAGCAGGAGTCCAAAGAGAAGGTGGTATCCCTCCTGCTGTCCCACCTGCCCCTACTTCAGCCAGGCAACACGGAGGCCAAGTCGGAGTACATGAGGCTGCTGCAGAAAGTGCTGGCCTACTCGATCGAGAGCAATGCCTTCATCGAGGAGAGCCGCCAGCTGCTCTCTTATGCCCTCATCCACCCGGCCACCACACTGGAGGACCGCAATGCACTGGCCCTCTGGCTGAGCCACCTGGAAGAACGGCTGGCTGGTGGCTTCCGCACCCGGCCTGAGCCCACCTACCACTCACGCCAAGGCTCAGATGAGTGGGGGAGCCCTGCAGAGCTGGGCCCTGGGGAGGCAGGGCCAGGCTGGCAGGACAAGGCACCCCGGGAAAATGGACATGTGCCCTTCCACCCATCCAGCTCAGTGCCGCCAGCCATCAACAGTATTGGGAGCAACGCAAATGCAGGTGAGGGACTGAGGGTCCCAGGAGGCCATGCCTACTTGAAAAAGGTCAAACTGGGCTCTTCACTTGTTCTTTGGCCTTGAGCAAGTCACATAATCTCTCTGGACCTCAGCTTTATGAGGCTGTGCAGAGCTTGTGAACTGCCATTCCGGGAGCCGTGTCTGACCTACAAACATGTCTTGTTGAGCCCAAACTCAGTGAATCTTTGCTTTTGTCTTACTATGTTTTAAAATAAATTTGGTGACATAAGAAATTGTTAATTTTCCCCTAAAAATCCAGATTTCAGTTTTTCTTAAAAATTTTTAAAAAGTCCGGCAACTCAAGTCCTATAATCCTGTAGCAACAATAAGATGGCCGAATATTGTGTTCCCCCCACCTTAAGACCCTGCACATGTGCCCCAGTTGGCCTGTGCCCCTAATGACTTCTTTTGGGCATGTCTGATACCTGCCAGGCTTCTGAAAGCATTGAGTTACTAGATGTAATCTAAGGTCCCTTCCAGCTTAGACATTGTGGATTTGTGTTTATGGCTTCAGCTAACAGCATTGTTTCTGAGAAATCTGCTTGTAAGCCTGTTTATGTAAGATGTAAGTCACACTATAAGATATTAGTAATAGTAGGTAACATTGTTGAGTGTTGACTGTGTTGTAAGCGCTTTACTGACATATCTCATTTAATCCTTGTCACAACTTTATCATCAGCCCCATTTTAGAAATGACAGTGAGACTCAAAGAAGTGAAGTCACATATTCGAGGTTATACACAGAGCAAGTAGTAGAATGGTCCGAAGTTCAGACCCAGCAGTCTGACACCAGAGTCTGCCCCTGGCGACTACTCTGTCCTCCAGCTAAATGGTCTGGAAGGGCTGTGTTGGTAAGCACCCCAGAGGCTAGGGTGAGCAGGAAGAGCTGGTGAGTTTTTGAAATACTAGTTGAAATGAACAGGATAAGGGGAAAGTAGCATTTCCAAGGCGTGGTGAGGTAATATGACCTGACTCCAGGTGTGAGAGGTTTCTAAGATTTAATCTCAGCATAGCTGGTCCCCTTTGGCTGGCTGGTAATGCTTAAAGCAAGCCAAGAGAGAGTGGCAGTGAAATGTTATCCACGCCAGTAGGTGAAGTGAACCTGAGTCTCCTGGTGGCACCTGGTACACGCCCTTGATGCTCTGAGCCTCTTTCTTCCCCCAGTTTCATATGGATGTCCTAGCTACTTGTCTCTCTCCCAGGTGCTGGTAAGGATCACAGGAAATAGAGGGATAGGAAAGTATTTCTGGCACCTCTGGCAACACAAAGTGTGTTAGACCGTGTTTTATAGTCTCAGAGCATCATAGTTTCTGGGTCCAAATTGGGAAAATACATTAATAAAGATAATTCTAGCTCAGATTATTGAACATTTAGTCTTTTTCAAAAGGTGTTCTGAGAAATTTACACAAATAAATTCTTGGGCTGAGTCACAGAAAAGTCACCTGCCCCAGGTGGTATAGCCAGAATTTAAATCCAGGCAGTCTGGCTCCACAGCTTATACTTGTAACTACTATGCTACATTACTTCCACGTAAAAGTGACCCTCCCATAGACACTTAAACCTCATCGAGGGGAGGGGGTACCCATACACTTCTTCCTCCCCACAATGTCCCAGTGGGGCACAGCAGCTATTAAAAGACTAACTAAGCTGGAACAATGTCAGATAGAGGGGTTGAACCAGAAGAGAGAAAGGAATTGGGCATTCCAGGTAGAGGACACAGCATAAAATGAAGACACAGGGATGGCAGATTAGAGTGTGCAGACATCTGGCTGGGATGGAGAGAGGCAAGGATTTAAATGAGTAGTAGCAGTAGCAGACATTCATGTTTACTGTGTGCCTATCCCTGTGCCAAGGATATTACTTGGAAATGGAGGCAGTGACTTTCCCAGGATCATAAAATTAATAGGTGGCAGAGCCAGAATTTTAGTGCAGGTCTGTCTTGACTCCCAGATCTCAGTATATTAGGGCCACATTCTGGGATGCCTTGAAGGATAGGATGAAGCTTTTCAATTTCAAGCAGTTGTAGGAAACAGAAAAACATTAAAATATTTTTGAGTGGGGAGCAAGGATTGGCCTGTAAGGGCAAGCAGGGTGGGTTTGGGGTGCTGCCAAGGACAGACCAGGGTTTCTTGGAGAGAGTGTGAGGCCCTGGATCTCCAGCCGGCATTCCTGTTTTTATACATGCTGTGGCCAGCCTCCACCCCAGTGCCTGGCCAAGCAGGGCTCCTCAGGAACTGAACGATCATTCTAATCAGGATAATTTCCTGCCTCCTCCTTCACTGAGAAGGGAAGAGAAGGAAGCCATGGGCACCAAGACAGGCAAAAGGGAAAAAAAAAAAAAAAAGCCTATACCGAGTCCCATGGGGCCCAAAAGGTGCCATTTCTGGGAATCCAGACCCTTGGGAGAAGCCATGAAAAGAGGACCCCAGAGGTCACAGGCAGAGGTGGAGGCTGGCCTGAGGGTATGGATCAGTGTACTGCCATGTTCTTCAGGTGAGTTCCTGGCTAGGAGCATAGACTGTTGCAGATGAAGGAGGGTGGTCTGGGGCCTGTGCCAGACTGGTTGTTCTTCCTGGGTTGAGTTTCAGTGGAACACTGGCAGGAATCCCAGACTTTCCATCAGAAACAAGACTAGGGTTTTTCTGTAGCTGCCTCCCAACTCCCTCTGGCAACTGGGGCAAAGTGCTTCTGTTCTCTGAGCATTGATGTTCTCACCTACCCAGGGTGAGGCTTTTTGGCTTTGTGTCCTTGTCTTTTTATTTGACTTTGGGTACTTTGAATTCCCTGTTTCAAGCTCAGAGGCACCCTTAGAATCCTTAGGATGGACCATGGGTGCCCTCCTTTAGGCTTTTATGAAACCGAGGGCTCTTGTGTATCACGCCCTGCACCTGATCCTGGTGATGCAGAAATGATTGAGCGGGGTTGTTATTCCTGCAACTGCTTGAAATTGAAAAGCTTCACCCTGCCTTCAAGGCCTCCCAGAATGTGGCCCTAATACACATGAGCCCAGAGTCCAGTGCAAAAGGCAGGCTAGTGACAGAGGCTACTGCTAGGCTTGAGGCAGTAACACAGGGCCCCCATGAGTGCAGAGGGAGAAGTCACAGAAGAGCTAACACTTGAGTGAGGAGTGAAGACGAGGTGGCTGGCAGGAAAGGGTGGAAGAGCAGTGAGTTAGGCAGAGGGAGTAGTTACATGGAAAAGTCTGGAACTCGGAACCTGCACTCTCCTGAGGATGGTTAAAATCAAGTAGGAACCCTTTTCTTACCTCAGGAATGGGACAGATGGAGAATATGAAACACCTTGTGGAAGACAGCCTGGATTCACCCTGAGTTACTGGGCCTTATGGGTAGCTGATTTTAGCTCAGTACAGGAAAAATCTTTGGGAGGTGGTGAGGCCCAATGACAGGGATGTTGAAGAAGCAGTTTATATATTCCATTCATTCATTTACTTTACAAATACTAGCAAAGCAGCTCCTTTGGGCCACGCCCCACTATAATTACTGAGGCTGCAATGATCTTTAAGATAGGACAAGTCCCTGCTGTCACAGATCTTATATTATAGCAGGGGTGTATAGTTAATAAGCGTGTAAACAAATAACTAGGTGAAGTCACTCCGGGTTGTGGTAGGTGCTGTAAGGAAGACAAGTAAGAGTCATACGATAGAGTAACCAAGATTGCTGGGGGGCAGCTACCCAGGGAAGGCCTTGGAAGAGATGATGCTTGCTGGAGATCAGACTTTAGGGAACCAGCTGCTAAGATCAGGAAGACAAGAAGAAAGAGCAAGTGCAGAATTCCTGAGGTTGGACAGCTTGAGTGTTCCAGGAACAAGTGAGGGTTGGTGGGGAAGCCAAAGCTAAAAAGGCTTGAACTGAAGAGTGAGCTGGTGGAGGTGAGAGTCAGAGATGAGCAGGGCCCGGGTCCCACACGGCCTTGTAGGTATGTGGAAAAGTTTGAATTTTATCCTCAGTGTGAAGGAAAGTCATAGGTGGGATTTAAAGCAGGGACTAACTTGGTCAGATTTGCATTTTTAGAAGAATCACCGTGGCTTCTGTGAGGTTAACGGGCTGTAGGAGGCAAGAATGAAGGCAAGAAACCCGTGAAGAGGCTGTAGCAGTAATTCCACCAAGGGACACCAGTTACAGACCAGGGTGCTGGAAGAGAAAGTGGGAAGATTGAGAGATGTGGCTGAGAGTTTGCTGATGGGTTAGGTATGGGGAATGAGGGAACGAGCAGTATCTCGTAGGTGGTTCCCCTCAGACCCCAGGGTCCCTTCCCGTTGGATTCTGGGGCTGAGCCGCTGTCCATGGCACCAACCAGGGGGCATGATCTCCTGTGGTCAGATCTCCAAACCTCACCTCTTGCCTCTCCCCCTCTGGCCAGGTCTCCCCTGCCAAATTCACCCCAGCCCGCTGAAGCGCTCCATGTCGCTCATCCCCACGAGCCCCCAGGCCCCTGGTGAGTGGCCGAGTCCAGAGGAGCTTGGGGCCCGGGCTGCTTTCACCACGCCCGACCACGCACCCCTCTCACCCCAGAGCAGCGTGGCCTCCTCTGGCAGTGAGCAGACGGAGGAGCAGGGCTCCAGCCGGAACACTTTCCAGGAGGACGGCAGTGGCATGAAAGGTATGACGGGGAGGGTAGCACTGAAGCCCTCTGAAGAGAGGCTTCTGCATAGCTTAGAGGACAGAAGGGAGCCGTGGTAGCTTCCAACTTCCTGTCCCATCACCCTCTACCCTACCCTAGCCAGGGACAGGTCTGAGGGAAGGAGTGAGTCCCTGCCCTTAGGGCTCAAGATTGAGCAGAGAGATCCCTCTAGGCCCTGGTCTAATAGCAGAGAAACCCCTGCCTTCAGACACCCCAGCCTGACAAGGAAGCCAGGACAGAGCAGTAGCTGATGTTCCAGGGACACCAATGAGGTCATCCTAGTACGTACCCAGTCAGGCAGAGCAGAAGGATCAGATGTCCTGATACCAGGGAAGACCACCTAGAACGGTGACTGGGCAGAAGAGGAAGTGGCTTATGGGGCCATCTGGGTGGCTCCATTGGTTAAGCTCAGGTCATGATCCCAGGGTCCCGGGATCGAGCCCCACGTCCGGCTCCCTGCTGAGCAGAGAGCCTGCTTCTCCCTCTCCTTCTGCCTGCCACTCCCCCTGCTTGTGCTCTCTCTCTGTCAAATAAATAAATAAAATCTTAAAAAAAAAAAAAGTGGCTTATGGACCTTTGGCTTTCCCCTACTCCTGGTTTTCTGCAGTTTCTGGTTTTACCTCTGGTTGTATACACATATTCCCTCTTACCCCCCTTCAAGGTGGAGTTCCTTGGGGCTCTGGAGAAGGTGGTTGATGCTGGGGCCTCAAGAGTCCCACCAAGGTTGGAACGTTAAAAACTGCAGAAAACTGTTCCCTCCCCACAACCCTTCCTCTGCCAGTCATAAGGGCCAGATTCCTGATCTTTTGCTCTCCTTTTCCATAGATGTGCCCTCATGGCTGAAAAGCCTCCGCTTGCACAAGTACGCGGCCCTCTTCTCACAGATGAGCTACGAGGAGATGATGACACTGACTGAGCAGCATCTGGAGTCTCAGGTGAAGCCAGTGGGACCATCAGGAGGTGGTGGGGGCAGCACCATTTTGATGTTACTCTTGCGGCCCAAGCCTCTGGTGTCTCTTCAGGCCCTGGGGGCACCCCAGGTACCTCAGCCTCACACTTCCAGCTTCCTATCCCCTTCTACCTCTACCACAGAATGTGACCAAAGGTGCCCGCCACAAGATAGCGCTGAGCATCCAGAAGCTGCGCGAGAGGCAGAGTGTCCTCAAGTCCCTGGAGAAGGTGAGGATCTGGTATCCCCATCTCCAAGTCCAGCTAACTGTGTGGTGGCTCTCGGTGGCCTCCCCTGGGGGTTTCCCCAGCCCTCAGGTCTGACCTCCAAAGGCCCCAGCCCTAGGCAGTCCAGGAGCAAGTCAGATCACAGGGTTCATGGGCCTGTGGCCGAGAAGCTCCCCTCTCTTTCTGTCCTGGTCTGTCTCTCCATACTTTGTCTCTGTTAACTTAATCCCTGCTCCTTTCACTTTTCCATCCCTAACTAGTGTTCCTGATGGAGCAGAATGTCTCCCGGTGTGCATGATCTCTTTCCATTTGGTTATTTCTCACTCACTCCTCTTCTATATCTGCCTTGATTTGCATTCCTTTTCCCCTTCCCTGCCACTTGCTTTCTGGTTCCATCCTTGGTGGGACCCTGAGGCCCAGCATCAGACCACCTTCTCCTGACCCTCTTGGAACTCCACTTGGAAGTGGGGAAGAGGGATTACATTATACAAATGTGTACGTATCTGTGTATATATGTGAGCTTGTATTGTCCTTACTTGCTTTCTCTAAGTGCTAGGACTCAGGGTTCCACCAGCGCTCTCCCAGCTCTGTCTGACCCCTCTTGTGTAGTCGTTCTGTGTAGCTTTGGGGGTCAGCATGTGACCCTGGATGTGTCCTCTCTACTCAGGATGTGCTGGAAGGCGGGAATCTGCGCAACGCTCTGCAGGAGCTGCAGCAGATAATCATCACCCCCATCAAGGCCTACAGCGTCCTCCAGGCCACTGTGGCGGCGGCTGCTGCCGCCACCCCTACTGCCAAGGATGGGAGCCGGGGGGAGCAACCACTGCCAGGTGCTGAGCCTCCCCTGGTTCACCCCGGCACAGACAAGGGCACTGAGGCTAAGGACCCTCCAGCTGCAGAGAGCTACCCCCCTCCACCAGCTCCGGCTCCCACTGATGGCAGTGAGCCAGCCCCGGCTCCCGTTGCCGACGGAGACATCCCCAGCCAGTTTACACGGGTGATGGGCAAAGGTGAGACCATGCAAGGCCCAGCAAGAAGTTCTGGGACAGGGAGCCAATTGAACCCAGTCATTGGGGATCAAATCCAAGTTAAATGATGGAAGCAGAGCTTTTTAAAGGACCCTAGTGACTATATCAGAGAGTGGCTGAGACTGAGAGTAGCAAGGCCCCACCCTCAGGTATGTCTAGGTTGGTGGTAGGAGACAACCCTTATTTACCCACACAGTGTCTCCGGCCTGAGCAAAAGGCAGAACGATGTGTCAATAGATATTGTGTATAGTATGAGACAAATCCATTGGTTCTTTCATGGGGTATTAAAGTCCACAGGATGGGGATGTGTAACTCATAGTGGGCTGGGCCTTTCCTAAGGCAGCATGGCGTAGCCGACTTCATAGTTGGATCCATATCCTTTTAGCTGTGTGACCTGGGCCAAGTGATTCCACCTCTCTGAGCTCCTATGGTGGGTTTATATATGTTCATGATAACCAGGTACCATGCTTCGCACAGAGCTAGAACTCATCCAGCCTGAGTGTCCTCTTCCAACTTTTGTGCTGGCCAGGAGGGCTGAGGGAGTTGGAGCATGGCAGAGGGCGTGTTGGGGCTAACTTCCCTCCCTTTCCGTTGTCCCTCAGTGTGCACCCAGCTGCTGGTGTCCCGACCGGACGAGGAGAACATCACCAGTTACCTCCAGCTTATTGAAAAGTGCCTGACTCATGAGGTGAGGCCTTCTCTAGGGTCCCAAGAAAGGAAAGGCTTCCCCCATTGCTCTCAGTATCTGTATTCCTGATGTGGCCCTCAGGGCCCTGCCCGGCTGGCACCCACCCAATGCCTCCAGCCCTTATCTCACCAGGGTTGGCTCTAGTGGCTGCTGTGAGCTCTCCTTCTCAGAGCCTTACTACGTGTTCCTTCTCTGGGGAGCAAGATTCCTCTCCCTTCTGCTGGTCCCTCAGCACTTAGTTCAAACGAGTACACCTCAGGGATGCCTTCACTGGCCCCTCCTAGTAGATGAGGCTTCTCCCTCGCAGTGCTCATCACAGGTCGGATGGCCTGCGTGTCTTCTGCCCCGCTGAACCGTGAGCTCTGTGTGCACAGGTTACCTCTGCCTCCCAGTACTGCCTGGCACAGAGCAGGCAGGCAGTAAATAATTTGAGTGGGTGAATGGAAGGCAGATCTGAAAGCACACCCTCCCTGCTTCACACTTCCAATTCCAGGCGTTCACAGAGACGCAGAAGAAACGGCTGCTGTCCTGGAAACAGCAAGTGCTGAAGCTCCTCCGGACCTTCCCGCGCAAAGCCGCTCTAGAGATGCAGAGCTACCGGCAGCAGAAAGGGTGAGCGAGCCGCCAGGGTGTGGGGGCCTTCCTTCCCGAGGCCCTTGGTGGTGGACAGGTGGTGCTCAGTGGGCTGATTACGTTCTGGGCTGGGAATTGGTTGTCCTCATTCAATCGCTGGGTGACCTTCCACAAGTCACCCAATGAAGACTTTACCAGAAAAAAAATTCGTGTTCTCAGCACTAGAACAGAGTGCTGAGCTGGCAGAAGCAACATCTTGTTCTCCCCTGTGTGCAGGGTGCTGTGAAGTCCCTTTTCTCCCCTATTCTCCCCTATTTCTCCTCTATTCTACTAAATACCGCATTTGAGAATTCAAGTTAGGAGAACTGCTATAAGTGGATGTGAGGAAACCTTTATTTGCTCCCATCTCCATCCTGGGGGTGCCTTGGGGCAGGAGAACAGTGTGTGATGCAAGGACTTGGGCAGGGAATCCTTGTTCAGAGCAGGTCTGTGTTCTGTCCTTTCCAGGGGGGATTCTGGTCAGGGAGGTGAGGAAGGGGCAGACAGAGGGGCCCCGACCACCTCAACTGACACCATGCCTTCTGCTCTCTCACAGCTGGGCATTCGGCTCCAACTCACTTCCCATAGCTGGCTCTGTGGGGATGGGGGTGGCCCGGCGGACCCAGCGGCAGTTCCCCATGCCTCCCCGGGCCCTCCCACCTGGCAGGATGGGCCTTCTGAGCCCTTCAGGCATCGGGGGCATCTCCCCACGACATGCCCTCACTAGCCCCAGCCTTGGGGGCCAGGGCCGACAGGTGAGCCAGTGGGAAGCGGAGTGCCTGGCGCTTCTGGGATTGGGGTGGTTGTGCCTGGGCTGAGCATGTCCATGTGTTTGCACCTGAGCCCGGCTCAAAGGGAAGAGGCTCCTTTGCCAGCTCTACCCAGCTTGCGCTTAGACCTCAGCCTCAGCCTCTTCCCACTCAGCTCACCACTCTTTTTTCCCATTCCCTATGCAGAACCTGTGGTTTGCCAACCCTGGAGGCAGCAACAGCATGCCCAGCCAGAGCCGTAGCTCTGTGCAGCGTACCCACTCTCTCCCGGTCCATTCATCACCCCAGGCCATTCTCATGTTCCCTCCAGGTAAGCCACCCCCACCCTTGGGGCTCTGCCTCGGCAATACCCTTAGGTGGCCCTTCTCTCAGTCCCATTCCCACTGTCCTCTCCTCCTAACTCCCACCACTCTGCACCCGTTTTCCCGCGTCCTGAGTTTTCTTTTACCCCCATCCCCCACGTTTTCTTTCTCAGATCCTACCTGCTTTCTCTGTCTTCTCTCTCCCCTACTCCCAGCCTTACCTCTCCACACCTCTCCCTCCCTGTGTTCACAGTCTTATTGTCCCTGTTGGTCTCCGTCACCATCTCCTTAGAGGATCATTAAATACTCAGTTTGGAAGGGGTGGAGGGGATGAGACCGTCAGAGCATTGAGGTTTCTATGGAGGGGAGTCCTGCCTGTCTGTCCCCTGGGATTCTTTCAGGCAGGAAGCAGCAGACTTCAGTTTGTAGATCAGGTTCCACACAAAAGGGTCTGTGAAGTGAGATGGCTGTTTTCCCTCTGCTCACAGACCAGTCTAGAGATGAGAGATGAGAATGAGGGTGAAGTGGGCAAAAGGGAGGTTAGAGAAATGCTAGCCCTGCCTTGGTTATCAAGTTGGGGAGTCCCCTACCCTGGGCTAGGCCTGCTGCTGGACACTCAGACTATAAAGGCAGAGAAGGCGAGTCTGGAAGAGGTGAGGAAGGGGGCGATGGGGCGCCTGACTGGCTGGTCAGTAGAGCATGCAGCTCCTGTCTCAGGCTTATGAGTTCAACCCCCATATTGGAGGTAGAGTTTTACTTTAAAAAAAATTTTTTTTGAAAAGATTTGCAGGGGCACCTGGGTGGCTCAGGGGGTTAAAGCCTCTGCTCAGGTCATGATCCCAGGGTCCTGGGACCGAGCCCCGCATGGGGCTCTCTGCTCTGTGGGGAGCCTGCTTCCTCCTCTCTCTGCCTGCCTCTCTGCCTACTTGTGATCTCTGTCAAATAAATGAAGAAAATCTTTTAAAAAAAAACACAAAACATTTGCAGGTGATCCTAAGCTCTTCATGACATAAATGCCAGTCAGTGGGTTACTTCACTTATGAGATGATGTGAACCTGTGAGAGGCAGAGGACCCTGTCCGCTGTGTTCACCCTAACGTGGTAGGCATCTGCTTCACCTCAGTTGCAGATGCAGGTGACTGGATGGATGAACTGCGCGAGCAAAAAATTGGAGTAGTTCTTTTTACCTGCGTGCTGAACTATGGATCCAGCGGCCTTCCGTGCCGTCAAATCAGATCCTCCCGGCTGCACACATGAGGGTGCTGGTTTATTCCCATCATATCAGTCATGAATGTGAGACTCAGGTCACTTGTCCAAGGTCAAAAAAAATATTGGCTAAGAAGAGATGGTTAGGTGTCCCAACACGGCCTTAGCTCCGAGTTCACTGGGGATGTGGTGATCGGAGAGGCTGGAGGTGGGAGCAGCGTCTTCTGAAATCAGGTAGCAAGCTCAGGCTTTCTCCCCATAGCAGTGAGGAGCCAAGGAGGGGGTTGTAAGCAGTGTGGGGTGGGGTCAGGTCTGCTCAGGGAGGTGAGTGGGCTGTTTTCCAGACACTGGAACAAGAGGCCCTTTAGAGATGGTTTGAGGACAAGCCCCATGGCTGCTGTCCTGATTTGCCCCATCTGTCGGGCCTACCCAGATGACATCCTGCCCAATGGAGCAAGTCCAAGTGGGGATGGGAATTGTTCTAATTAAGCTTCTGCACCCAAGTACAGAGCAGGTCATCAGTCAAGGAGTACAGGGCTGCCCAGTGCCTGGGGCTGATGGCTAGACTGCGCCTAAGGCAACATGCAGTGTGTGGCCTCCAGGACGCTCCTTCAGCTTCCCATCACTCCCTCAGCCTGCTGGTGAGGCTTTCTGTTCATTGCTAAGCCTCTGCCCTTGCCATTGTTGCCTCTGCCTGCTGGGTGTGATACACCCAGGCCCATCTGTGTCCTTCATCCCTGCCTGATCATACTTCCTATCAGAGCAAGTGCCGTGTTTCTCTGTCTTTTGCCCCTCTCTCCCTCCCTCCTTTTCCTCTTACCCCTCTCAGCCCCTCCCTCATACCAGCCCCTGCAGTCCTTTGTCTCCCAGGTTCTGCCTTCCGCAGTCAGTTCAGCCCTCACCTCTGTTCTCTCTCCCCACAGACTGCCCGGTCCCTGGGCCTGACCTGGAGATCAATCCCACTCTGGAGTCTCTGTGTCTGAGCATGACAGAACACGCCTTGGGTGGTGAGCATTTCCTCTTTCCCTGACCCAGCTCCCACCTACCCAGCAGCGTCTCCGCCTCTGAACTGAGCAACTCAGAGCATACTGAGGGGTCCCTAGGGGAGGCCAGCCTCCAGGGAGGGCCTGACTGGGATGACAGGCTGCCCAAGCGCCTTTTCTTGGGCCTCCCGCCAGTTCCTGATCTTCCTCCCTTCCTCCCTTTCTCACCACAGATGGGACAGACAAAACCTCCACCATCTGACGGGACCCACAGCCCAGCGCACCCATAGGCTCCCTGGGCGGCGGGCGGGGGCCAACCCCCAACAGGCTTCTCTGCGACAGCGAGAGGGTGGGCTGGCTCAGCTATACATTCTAGTATTTTTCTACTTTCTCACCCTTTTAACTTTTGTTTAACATTGGCACGCGCCTTGCTCACTCCCAGGCCCGTCGAGGGATCTCTGCTGAGGTTCAGGGAGGTAGGGGGCAGCCAGGATAAAGGAGGCAGGGACTGGCCAGCCTGACTGCCCCTCCTTTCCTCCCTCATCCCCTACCTGGCCCCGTCCCACCCCTGCCTCTTCGACTGCCGGCCACCTGCCCCTCCTAAGGGAGCCCCTTACCCCTATCTTGTGGGGCCTGCTCAGAACCATCTGACATTTGGGGAGAAAGAAGCGGGGTTGATAACCTGCTCTCCTGGATGTTATTTGAGAGGAGCTAAGGAGAAGCTGGTGGTTGAGAGGATCCCCTCTCCCTCTCCTTGCCACCTTCTTCTCCTTCCCCATTCCCATTACCCCCAAGGACAGGAGCCACCTCCTTTCACTCACCTCCTTTTGCCCTTTTATCAGAGGTTCTCTACGATTAATTTCTTAGGCCTATTTAAGATGCATATTTATATAGTTCTTAACGGTTTTTCTCTCTGATCATTCCCTCTCATTTTTAGAATCCCCAGGCCTCTCTCTGAGCCAAGAAAGTGGTAGGGGGAGCCTGAATTTTATGAGAGGAGGGGGCAGAGCCCCTTCCTCCAGACCCCCTAGTCCTTCCCCTGCTTCCCCCCAGTCCTGGCTCCCCAGATGCAGAGGTTGAAGGCCAGGAGCCAGGGAAGCCAGTGAGGTCAGGAAGTCTGTTGCCTTAACATCCCCTTCCCGCAACCAACACACCCTTCTCCACTCCCAGGTCTGGTAGCTGAAAGACTTGGGGTAAGGAATAAGGGAAAGGGGATTGTTTGGTTTTTGGTTTCTTTTCCCACCCCTCTTTTCTTTCATCCTTCCCCACCCCCCATTCTGTCATGACCTCACTTAAGTGGAACACTATATCATAACCCAGAGATTTGTCCCAGCCGTGGAGTCATACAGACCCTCTGGTCTCTGTTCCTGCTGAGGGGTTGTGCTGGGGCCCAGGTGGAGGGAGGGGACTTAGGGGTTCAGGCTGTGGGGAAGCCAGGGTCCCCTATTCCAACCCCCTCTTCCCACTCAACCCACCCCACCCCCCCACTGGGACATTCTCAAGCTTTTCACACCGAAAAGGAAAAAAAAATGTTATTTTTAGATACATTTTATGAATAACTTTTGTTATGAATATGGCTGGTAACCATTGTGTATGTTATTAAAGATACAAAATGTTGGGAAAAAACAAAAAACCAAAAAAAAAAAAATTTTAAAACCACCGCCCTCCCTGCACTCTCAGCCCATTCCCCAGACCTTCTTGCCTCTGCCCTCCTGGTCTGGACCTCACTCAGCTCTGAGCCCAGGGAAGAGGAGGAAGCCAGGGGGTGGGGTGGCCCTGGGGATCTGCCAAGGTCCCCACCTCCTCTCCCAGTGCCGGGCTGGGTGGGGTGTCAGGTTTATTTATGTACCTCTTGCACACTCATCAACCTATGCAAGTCCCCCACCCCGGCCCCTCCATGTTTCTGTGCCTTTGCTCATTCCCCTCAAGCTCCCAGGGCTTCTCCAGGCCCCCTCTCCCAATAGCCCCGGGAAGTGGGATGGACAGGGGCCACCTCGTTTGGAATCAGCAGGGTGTCCCTCTTACAGGACCCTCACCACCTCCCAGCCAGTCCTGTCGTCTTCGCTACCCATCAGTGTGAGCTGGCTCTGCCTGGCATTGGGAGGTGGTGAGGGACACACCCCCCCACACACACACACACACAATGGGAAGCAAGAGCTGCCCCCCTTCCCCCACCTGACAGCAGAGTGTGCAGGACGCAGGCGGCCCCACTCTGATGGGCAGGACCCTGACCCTCTTCTACCCCAGCCCCCTCCCCCACCACCATGATTTCACCCTCCCTCCTATCCCCAGCCCCACTGGCAGAATCAGCTTTGAGTAACTGTACAGTTTTTCTCGCTGTTGGAGAAGACTTACTTGTTGGAGTTTCACTTGTTTAATGGTCTGGGCTTATTTTGGAAAAAAAAAAAAAAAAAAAACAAGAAACAAAAAAAGGATTCTGACCTTTGTTATGCTATACTATACTTCATGGAAAACCTAGTGGCCTTAAGCTGAGGCCACTGAACTCCTGGGATGGGGGGAAAGAAGTATAAGCAGAATGAGACCATAGGGTTGGGAAGGGGCATAAAGGGAAAAAAGTCGGCTTTATTAACAGCAAGGCTTGGAGGAGAGGAGAGAAATAAACAAAAGCGAAGGGCTCGCAAACAGACCACTCAAAAAGTGCCTTCCTGCGCATAATAATCGCATTATAATCATGTCTGCACCAACCCTGAAGGACCTGGGACTCAGTCACTGTCACTGTCGGCTTCACTGGAATCAGAAGCTGCAGCTTCACTGCCATCCTCCTGGGCAGAGTGCTCACTGCCACTGGGGAAGGGACTGGCACTGCGGCTCCGGCTCCGCTGGCCACCGCCATCACTGCCGCTGTCCGAATCATTGTCACTGCCACGGGCCGGGCCTCTGTCCTCATCATCAGAATCCGCATCGTCTTCCGAGTCCGCGTCACTGCCAAAGATCTCCTCTTTGTCCCGAGCGGCCCGGGCCTCGTCCTCACTGCTCTCATCCTCGCCACTACCACTCTTGTCACTCGCCTCATCCCTGTCAATCTCTTCACGTTCACTCTCGCTGCCTGAACGCTCATCCTCGCTGCCTTCCTTCTCACTGCTGCTGCCTTTCTCTCGCTCCTCATCTGTAAGGGAGCAGGGAGAAGTGAGACCCAGTTTCCCACCCTTCCAGGGCTCCGGGGTTTGGCCTCTCCAGCTTTACCTGAGCCCCCAGCTTCTTTCTCTTCTGTCTCCATCTCTTCTTCCTCTTCTTCCTCGGGTTCGTGGTTCTCCAGCTGGGCCTTCCGTGCCTCCTAGAAGTAGCAGGGTTGAGGGGAAGGAGACTGTCCTGTCAGGCTTCTGTCTCTCCTCACCCACCACCACCCTCTCCATGGCTGCCCTGGGCCAGTGATGCGTGTTACCTGGGCTTCTAATTCCTTCTCATTCATGTCCCGGTGTTTGACCACCAGCAGGGCATTGGTACCAGACTGAACCCCAGCCTTTGCTCGGCGTTTACTCAGGCGGACCCTGCAGTGGGCAAGTAGGTGGGGTGGGGTGTGTGGAAGATGCATTTAAAGACCCCATTGGGGGATCCAGTCTGACTTGGTTCTTACTTCCTCACCAATGCTTAGTCCAGAAGAGACCAGAATAAATGCGGGGTGAATGAAGGAGACTAAACTCAGAGGTTGGATAAGGGAAAGGGAAGGATAATAGCTCCATGAGTCCCCTGTATTTATAAAGTGTGTATATACGTAAGAGATTTTAAGGTACATTAGCAACACTTAAAAGCACCGAACCTAGATACTAGCTTTTGGAAAATGTTAATCTGTGGCCCCACTGGGACTTTACCTTCCCAAAGCATAGCAGCAAAAGGTTGAAGGAGCCCTTTGCTGGGCAAGGTCATGGTGCCCCTTGGAGGCTGCCAAGAGCTCCAGGTCACCCAGCACCCACAAGGCTACTGTGCTACCTTTTACATGGGATCAGAGGTTGTGATCCTGCTTTAAACAAACTCAAGGTCACACTTTCTTTCCCAACCCTTACGTTACACCAAGGTCCCTAGCACAGGAATAAACTTGTAGCTCTCGGGGGGAGGTTTGTGGGTATCCAGGATTTCATTTAAAATACTGATGCTAATTTGATGTTGTTATTCTGTATTTTGCCTATGCTGACTTTGACATGAAGTCTCTTACTACATCAGAGGGAACCTGGCTATCTACACTACAAAAAACCTCAATCTTGAGATTTTTTTCCTGGGTTCGTGTGTTAGAACTAGGTCCAGCTCACATGGTCAAGCAATCTTCTGCTACTCTTGTTTGAAACACGAAACCAATCCGTACGTACAAGTGACCTCCAAGGTAGCTCCCACGTACCCCAGATCAGGATTCTGAAGCAGAGCCCCAGGCTAATCTGAGGTAGGAGTGTACCAAGTACCTGGTCTCCAGTTCGTTGTAGTAAACTCCGTCGCCCTCCCGGAAGATGAAGAAGTAGTTCTCCTCATAGCCCTTGCTGGCTTTGTTCTTCACGTTCCAGTTGTACTCCCGAGCAATCTTGTAGTCGTACCTGATGAGGATGAGAGGAACAAGGTCAGCAGCCCCACTTCTTTCTTACAAGGGATAAAAGGGAGAGACCCGGTCCTCCATTCCCAAAACCTAACCCGACCCACGCACACGTCATCTGGCGCATAGTCCATCTCCTCCTCCTGGTCCCGCTTTCGCTTCTTCAGCGTCTCTTCCACAGGCAGGAAATAGGCCACAAACTGGTTCCCTTCCTCATCCATCATGCCTCTGGATGGGAGAAGAGTGAAGAGTAAGGACAAAGGGGCAATGAGGAACAGGCCAAGGTGGGCAGTGGGGCCACTTACCTGATCATGGCCTGAGACATCATCTCCAAAGCAGCTGCACCACTCGTGTCCTTGGGGGCTGGGTCTGAGTCAAAAATTACCTGAGCACATGGGTTGATCCACATCTAGGGGCAAGAGCACTGGGATTAGACTGGGACAAGCAGAGACGCCAGGCTCTGCCTCACTGCCTCCTGCCCTGGATCTGACCTTAAAGTCTGGGAAGACAGGCATAACCTCCACTGGTGTCACTCGAGGCTTGCTGTAATGCTGGGAGATCTGGTGGGGGCAAAAACAGGGTGGGTGAGGACGATATGGAGCTCTGGAGCTGCGCCTTGGTCCGCCCTCAACCCCTGTCCCACCCCACCCCCATCCCTCAATTACCGATTTCTGGGCATCCTCAAAAGTTTTCTCAATGGCTGTGATCTGGCTATCCCTGTCTTTGTATATTTCTTCCTCTGTGAACTGCTGCTTCACAGAAACTCCAATCCTAGGAGTAAAGAGAGAAGACTTTAGGAGTCACTGGACACACCTGAAATCACCTTCCCTCTCTACCCGCCACAACTTACTTGACCTCAGGCTTCTCATTGGAGATGCCATAACGATTGAACTCAGTGGAGATGTACTCAGTCTTCCGCATCCATGGTACCACCTTCGCATGCTGCTGGGATCTGGGGGTAGAGTGTTAGGCACCTAGGACCCACCACCCTCCTCCCATCATAGATTGCCTCCACATATCCAGTCCTCACTCAGCACACACACACCTCTTGGAGCTTGTAGGGGCCTGAATCTCCTCTTCCAAAAGCTTCTCATCAGCTGGATCCAGGAGTACTAGAGGAGAACAAGGGGGCAGGAGGGCTGTGAGGGAGGGCCTGGCCTTTGCTGGCCTAGAGCAGGCCCTCCCTGCCTTCCCACACACCATTGGGGTCGATGCGGTAGGTATCCGGGTTGATGAGGTCAATGGTGACCCCCAGGTCTGGCTCAGTGAGGAGGTCGTGTTTGTGCTGTTTTTCCAAAGAAGTTGCTTTGTACTGGACAAACCTGAGTGGGGAAACATACCTATTATGGTTTCCTGATTCCAGCTTTACCCTCATATTCCTGCTTCCCAGAGCCTAAGCTTTTCCAGGGAGGAACTCAAAATGGGAGAATCCCCCATGTTGGAGTCAGAAGGCTGGCTCTTCAGCGGGAAAAGACTCGGACACTGCTTGTTTCATTCATCAACAAATTTATGGAGTACCTACTACCATATTGCTAGGTACTGTTCTAGGCTCTGAGAAGAGAGCAGTCAATAAGAGAAGCAATCCTTGCCCTCACGGAACTCATGATCTAAGTGAGTTGTTTTGCCCTCCTCCATCTCAGTCTCACCTGTTCTGGTCAAAGGGGTAGGTGATGAATTTGGGGTCGAAGGGGATGTCAGGGAGGCTATTGCAGTACTTGACTCGGCAGACCACTCCAGACCTGGGAATACAGTGGCTCAAAACCGGCCCCTGCTGCCCCACCTCTGCTCCCAGCCCCCACTGACCCACGCCTTCTGGGAAAATCCAATGGGGCTCACCTCTCAGGCAGAGTCCGGTGAGAATTGGGCCTGGTAGGTAAGAGAGAGCGAGACATTGAAGGAAAGATGGAGAACACGATTGACAGAAGAGTAAGGGGGGTTTCTCCAAGCTTTTAAAAAAGGGAAGGAGGGAGTGACAAATGGTAATCCCTATGGGAGGGGTGCTCCAAGTACTTCAACGGAAAGAGCCTAGGATTCAACTCCTTTTTTAGAGAAAGTGTCTCCAAATGCTTTCATGAATGAAATCAACTGCTCAATCCCTTTTGCAGGGGATGTCTTCGAGTACTCTAATAGAACTACGTGCTCAACTGCTTTTAGCAAAGGGATTCTCCAAATGCTTGACTGGAGTAATAAACACACAGTCCGTCTAGATAGTCTCCCAAGAGCTTAATCCCTGAATTCCATGGCAGGAAGGTGGGGGCAACACCCCATCCTTGAAGGAACCCACCCCTGTCTGTCAAAAGTGAGCGCTCCGTGACGCCACTGGGAGGCTGGTGACGTCGTAGTAAGACACCCGCGCCCGACCCCCCGCCTCGCCGAAACCTGGACAGACCTAAAGGAAAACGATACAGCCAGGCGGCGTGGCGCCTACCTGTGGCCATCCTCCCGCTGGGCCTGGGTCTGGATTGTGGGCGCCATGGCGACAAGGCGAAGGAAGCCCGGACGGGGTCCTTGCTGAGCCGCGGGGAGACGCGGAGGGGTGTACCGACGTTGGCGGACGCCTAATCCGAGGGAGGGCTCGGGTTGGCGCCGCTCTCTGCCGGGGTAGGGTCGGAATGAGGTGGGCTGGTGAAGACTTCCAGTGGAGACTCAGCTAAACGCGCAGGCAGCGCCAAAGACGGCCTCGCAGCTCCGGCTCCACCAACTGCCGCCAAGACGCTAAGGACCCGAGGGCGCCTCAGGCCGCGAGGCCTTCTGGGAAATAGAGTCCGGATTACACCCAAGCCCTGATTGGCAAACGGCGGGGTACAGGGCGGAGCGAGCGAGAAAGAACCTCTTGTGATTGGCGAATCGGGGTCTCAGTCTGGACGTCTTATTTGAGAGTCAAGTGCTGGAGGCGGTTATTCTTTCGTTCCATTGGCTGAGTTGTTTGGGAGGCGGGGCTAACTAGCAAGCAAGTCCTGGAGACCGAGAAGCTCAAAAGAAACAGGGAGAGAACCTCCTGTGGCGCACTTCCGGTGCGCTAAACTGAGAAAGATGGCTGCGTCCCAGCAGCAGGCTGCCGCTGCTTCGTCCGCTGCGGGCGTATCGGGTCCGGGTTCGTCTGGCGGCCCGGGTCCGCAACAGCAGCCTCAACCACCAGCACAGCTGGTGGGGCCTGCCCAGAGCGGGCTTTTGCAGCAACAGCAACAGGACTTCGACCCCGTGCAGCGTTATAAGATGCTCATCCCGCAGTTGAAGGAGAGTCTACAGGTGATTGGCCCAGAGTTGCGAGAAGCTAGCGGGATTTGGCTCTCTGGTTCCAAGCGGGAAGGCAGAGGGGCTCTTCAATCTGGGAGCGAGCAGAGGAGCGTCAGGCAGGGAAGCGGAATGGCATTTGGTCCTCTCGATGAGGCCAAAGCGAAGGTCTGCGGATTGCCCTGTGAGCGGGATCGGCACGAATGTTGGGCCTTGGGAATGGCCGCAACTCGAGTGGGAGGGAGTTTAAAGGAAAAACAAGGCCCTGGTTGTTAAAGCCTGAGTAAAGGACTGGCCTGTACAGAGATTCTGCCTGTGATTGGTGGGTGAGGGAAGACTGTAAGATCTGTCGGAGAGATTTCCCAGAGAACCCTAGGTGAGAGCGGGCTTCTGGGGAAATACGGCTGCTAATCTGGATTGACAGGAGAGATGCCAGGTGAAGAGGAGGCTTGAAATTGAATAGATTTTTTTAAATATTTAATTTATTTATTTCAGAGAGAGATAGCAAGCATGAGGGGGAGCGGGGGAGGGGCAGAGGGAGAAGCAGACTCACTACGGAGCAGGGAGCGCAGCGCAGGCGGGATCCCAGGACCCCCGGGGTCATGACCAGAGCCAAAGGCAGACAGACCCTCAACCGACAGAGCCACCCAGGCGTCCAGAAATTGAATAGATCTTAAGGAAGAGCGTAGATCTACCAAAAGTGCCCCTTCTGTTTCCCTATTTCCTGCTTTTTTTTTAATAGACCTTGATGAAGGTTGCAGCCCAGAACTTGATTCAGAACACTAACATTGACAACGGACAGTGAGTATAGTCCCCTTTCCCTAGTCTTAGAACCTCATACCCAGATCCCCACCCACCTATGCCCCTTCCTTCTATTTCCAAGCCCCACTCCTTAGTGACCTGCCTTGCTCTTTTGCCTCTTCTAAAACAGTCCCTTAGGCCCTTGGGGCTTTTGGGCCTAAACTTGGTTTCCTGATGGATACTTGGTTGGGTAGCCACTGAAGTTCCAGAGATTGGAAATCCATTCTCCAGTCACCTTCTTCCCCTGGGCTATAGAAAGAGCAGTGATGGACCCATACAGCGCTTTGACAAGTGTCTGGAAGAGTTCTACGCACTCTGTGACCAGCTGGAGCTCTGCCTGGTAAGTGGCCTCCTAGACACCGGCTGATCACAGTCCTGCCTCTGTCCCCAGGTCTTCAGGAACCTTCATTCAGTCAGTCGACACACGCTGGGCATACCTCCCAGGGGCCACACTTGCACTTCACACTTGAGGCTGGGGACACAGTGTTGCTCCAGTCCTTGCCTTCACTAAGCTTCCAGTTCAGTGGGGGTGACGTACATCCCCAAATAGTGACAGCTCAGAGTGGTCAGGGCTGTGATAGGAAAAGCCCAGGCCACAGAAGTCGGGGTTGTGATGGAGGAGGCCCTGGGGGGTGGGGAGGTCAGGATTAAAATGAGGGAAGCTTGGGGATTGTTGAAGCTCAGAAAAGGCACCTTACTCTACCTAGCATTGGTCAGGGAGGGGACGGTGACTCAGGGAAGTTTACTGGTAGAGAGTGCATCTGAGCTGAGGCTGGAACAAAAATGGAAGAGGGGCAGGAGTTTTGAGGAGGGCGGGTGGCTAAGAGCACAGGCCTCTGGAATCGGCATGGACCACCAGTCTCTACCTGCAAGCTTTGGGTTTTTCCTTTGAGAAACAGATTTTGGGGAAAGATGGCAAGATCACGTATGTAGAAAGCATAACATGGTACTAAGCACATAGCAAACGTTCCCTGTAGCATCATCATCATAAACTGCTGTTTGAAGCCAAAGTCAGAATTTGAGAAGCCTGGTGGTAGTAGAAAAGTGTTCCAACCAGAAGGAACAGCTTCTACTTTAATCTCCCTTTAAGAATGTCACAGATTCAGTTTAGCTGAGGTACAGTAAGCATTAGAGCTTGTTGGAATTTTTTTTTTTTTTTTTAAGATTTCTTACTTATGGGCGCCTGGTTGGATCAGTCGATTAAGCGTCTGCCTTTGGCTCAGATCATGATCCCAGGGTCCTGGGATCGCGTCCCGCATCAGACTCCCTGCTCTGTGGGAAGCCTGCTTCTCCCTCTCCCACTCCCCCTGCTTGTGTTCCCTCTCTAGCTCGCTCTCTCTCTCTCTCTCTCAAATAAATAAATAATTTTTTTTAAAAAATATATTTCTTTTTTTTTTTTTAAGATTTTATTTATTCATTGGACAGACAGATCACAGATAGGCAGAGAAGCGGGCAGAGAGAGAGGAAGGGAAGCAGGCTCCCCGCTGAGCAGAGAGCCTGATGCGGGGCTCAATCCCAGGACCCTGGGATCCTGACCCGAGCCGAAGGCAGAAGCTTTAACCCACTGAGCCACCCAGGCGCCCCAAGATTTCTTATTTATTTGAGAGTGAGAGTGCATGCAGGAGCAGGGGGGAGAGGGAGAGAGAGAGAGAAGCAGGCTCCCTGCTGAGCATGAAGTCTGATGTAGGGCTCCATCCCAGCACCCTGATGAAATCACCCCCTGAGCAGAAGTTAGATGCTTAAGCGACTGAGCCCCCCAGGTGCCCCAGAGCTTGTTGGACTTTGAATATAGCCCCGAGGGTGCTGGGGAGCCATGGAGGAAGAACGTGAACCTTCTGGCTTTTTTAGGAATATACCTGTGGCTGCCAAGTGAAGGATGGGTTAGAGGAGCCAAGAGTAGAGGCTGGGAGCCCAAGGAGGCAACCATGACAGGACTCAGGTGGGCTAGGCTACACCACCACCCTGAGGAAGCCGGGAAGAGCAGATGGGAAAGCTACTCCGAAGGCTCTGTGTACAGCCATAGGGCTGCCCCGGACTGTGGGAGGAGCTGTCTCCAGGATGAGGCCCAGAACTCAAGCTGGAATGGCAGTGGCCTTCCTGAGACAGGCACCCAGGAAGAGGAACAGTTTGGTGGGAAGGGTAGGAGAGCTCTGGAATTTCAGGGGAGGCTCGGGACACAGGTGTGGTGGTGTCACCGCGGAGGTGGCAACTGAGTAGTGCATGTGGGCGGGACAGCCGTGAGAGGCATGAGATCCAGAGCAGCTGGGACCTGGGAACTGCCCCACTTAGGGCTTGGGCTGAGTAAGCCATAACTAGACAGTGCAGCCAGAGAAGGAGGAGGAAAACCAGGGGCAGGTGTCATCAGAGAAGCCACTGCCACTGTCCAGGCTGGAGTCAGGACAGTCCCAGTAATGGCAGCTGACATTCGCTGCATGATGTGCTGGGACTGTGGCTGTCTCACACGCTGGTCTCACTGTTCTCATCTGACGAGGTAGCAAAGGCAGTTGTTAAACCCATTTTGTTTTGCAAAGGAGGAAACAGACGCAGAGAGAAGCAGCTGCGTGCCTCAGGGTCGCCGAGCATGTGGTCGACAGGGCCAGGCTCTGACTCCAAGGCCCCAGGAGTCCAGAGGACCAAGCAGGCTACCCCAGGCTGGCCCTTGGGGTGGGGGTGGCAGCACCAGGAGTGACACTGAAGCTGCACCTTGCCTGCCCGTCCACAGCGCCTGGCCCACGAGTGCCTGTCCCAGAGTTGCGACAGCGCCAAGCACTCTCCCACTCTGGTGCCCACGGCCACCAAACCGGATGCAGTGCAGCCAGACAGCCTGCCCTACCCGCAGTACCTGGCAGTCATCAAAGCCCAGATTGCCTGTGCCAAGGACATCCACACCGCTCTGCTGGACTGCGCCAACAAGGTTACTGGCAAGACGCCTGCACCACCTACTGGCCCCGGGGGCACCCTGTGAGCTGGCAGGGCTGGGAGTGGGGCGGGCCACGGGGGGAAGGGGACCTGGGGGGAATGAAGAGGGACCTGGAGGGAATGAAGAGTGACCTGAAAGCCTCCTCAGTCTCCGCCTTTTCTTCCTGCCTGAGCCCTGTGGCCCGAGCCAGCAGGGGGCAGCAGAGGCCAGCAGGGAGCATGCCGGGCGGGGCCTCGCTTCCTCCAGGCAGCCTGCTCTCCTGCCTTGCCCAGGATGCACTTTGGACTGTCTGTCAATGACCTCTTACTAGGGCTCTCCCCCAGCCTGGCCTGGGCAGAGAGCCCAGACCTGCCTCTCTCCCTCAGTCCTTGATGATTTTGTCCATAGGGGGTGGGGTCTTTGCGTTTGCTGCTTTTTCTAGCTGTCTCTAGTGTGTTTCTAAGGCATGGGTCAGTTGTTATCTGTCATTTGATCTCTTTTGGTCTCTGTCTCTCTGCCTCTGTGGTCCTGTCTCTGACCATCTCTGTTTTAGTCCTCTTTTGTTCCCTTCTGCCCCCGGTTCCTAACTGGGCCTCTGTTCTGAAGGGGGCTGGATTCTGGGAGCCAGACCCCTCGGTTACCTGAGGCCAGGGGAAGGAGTTTCATTTCCAGGGCTCACAGCCAAGTCCACGGATCCCCAGCACCTCCCATGTCAGCCCAGCCCCCAGGTCCTCAGCCCAGGAAAGGGGAAGTGAAGGGGTTCCAGGCCCTGACCTCAGCATGCCTGGTCTGAGAGCAACTCGCTCCCCCACCCGAACCCAGAGTCTGCGTCAGCAGCACTCAAACGAGGGGCATTGTGCAATCCGTGGTAAAGCCTAGCCCAGCTGGATGCCTGGGTCCCTGTATTTTTAGCCCTAAAGGAGAAGTGAAAAGGCCCTAGCAGGGGTGAATCATCAGTCCTGGGGAAGAACCCAGGCGCCTGGGCCCCAGCTCCAGGAAGCAGGCTTTGGGGAGGGGGCTTCAGGGAAGGAGTGACCCACCAGTCTCCCCTCTTCCCTGAGAGCAAGCTTCGGGAGCTCAGCCATGGCTTTCAGGCCTGGGCAAGTGCAAGGCGGAGCTACCAGCCCAGGCCCAGCTGTTGGGGTGTGAAAGGCTCTAGTGAGTCAGCCGGGTTGCGGGACTGCCCCACCCAACACCTCCTCTGCCCTGGTTGCCATCTTGCTGCCCAGAGGCGTCCTGTCCTGGACCCCACATCTGCAAGGAAAGCCTGGAACTACAGAGACCTGTGATTCACCCAGAGCTCAAGTCCCCACACTGGAGTCCTGGGAAGTGGCCAGCCGTGTGTGTGTGTGTGTGTGTGTGTGTGTGTGTGTGTGTGTATACACATCCCAGGAAGTTTCTTTCTTAGAGCCAGGCATGTAGGGCAGGCCCCCAGAAAGGGCAACAGACCACTCTCAGGCACTAGCTGAAGATGCTGTCCACAGGAATAAATCTGACACAAATGCAGGATATGTAGTTGGAGAATTATATTACTTTGCTTAAAAAAAAAAAAGTCTGAGAGCTTAGGTTGGGTAGTGGTCTGTGGGGATTCATTATTATCATGGACTAATTACTTGTTAATTTATTTTTTAAATTTATTTGTGAGGGAGAGAGAGAGAGCAAGCACAGGCAGACAGAGTGGCAGGCAGAGGCAGAGGGAGAAGCAGGCTCCCCGCCGAGCAAGGAGTCCGATATGGGACTCGATCCCAGGACGCTGGGATCATGACCTGAGCCGAAGGCAGCTGCTTAACCAACTGAGCCACCCACGCGTCCCCTAATTACTTGTTAAATAGGTGGTTAAGATTTATTTTTGGGGGAAAAAAGTCCTTGGCAGAGGTCATGAAGGCCTCACTGAGAAGGTGGTACTGGAGCAGACTCGAAGGAGAGGGAATAGGCATGCAGGCATTTGGAGAAAGAGCATCCAGAGAGAAGAGTGGCAAGTGCAAAGGCCCTGAGGCAGGAATGGGCTGATGTGTTTATGGGACAATGTGGAGGCCTGGACCACAGTGCAGAGACAGGGTTAGAAGAATTGATGCATGTCATGAAGGTCCTTAGCGAGATTTTTGCCAAATTATTAGACCCAGAGGGGGACTATACAGCCTAGTGCACAACCACATGCTCCAGGAAAAGGTGTACATGAGAACCACAGCCACATGGGGCACAACAGACTATGGGGACACAGGTGCACATGCCCCCCCCTTCCTCAGCCGAGAACAGCATAGCCCACTACCCTACAATCATAGTATCCCCAGGTTCTCTGGCCCTGTGACAGACAGTCCCACAGACTCTAAAAGGAACAATCCAACCGCATGAATATACAAACAACTCTCTAATCACCACTTAACCCTCTATCTTTCACCCCATCGCAGACTTTGCCCATCACGGGCTGACTCAGCCCTAACCCACAGCTCAACATTACTGAAAGCAGCCTTAGCTGGAGACAGATAATGTTTCTTAGGTACAAGTGCGTGCGTGTGTGCCTCGGCTCTGCCCATGGAGGCGGCGAATGGTGACCCACCACCCTCCCCATCATGTGCATCGCAGACGTCAGGAACCGAAGTTCACCAGTTTCACTGCCTTGTGACCGGGCCTCTGAGGAACTGCATCCAGATTCTGGCCCCTGGTGTTCTCAGCCTCACCCCAAATAAGGACAGACACTTGGAAACACTGTTTGCTACACACGCAGCCACAGAGGCCATGCACGCAGCCACCGCTTGCTACAGCCACAGAGATGCTCGCACACAGCTCCTCCTCAGGCCAGAAGGCCCAGTTCCCTACTCTTAAGTCTCTCCAGATCCCATAGTGGCTCTGAGTGCCACAGATGTGCAGCTAGATATGTAAGTCACAAGCGACGGCCACCCAAAAGACAGCTGCAGTTGAGTACACGCTCCCACACCCGGAGATGGCTAAAGTAAACAGTAGAGTCAACCACTCAGGCACAGGTGGTTTCACACATGTGTTCACTCAGCCATGGCGGGCAGGACTGTAAGGACACAGCCCTCACACCGGAAACGGGACACGCATGCTGGTGTCCCGCACCTACTTGCCCTAACTGCACCTAGCCACACCAGGGCGTACACATTCGCACCTACAGTACACACCACACACACACACACACCCGCCACACAACGTCGGGCACGCCCCCCCCCGCTAGCCCGGCAGTTGCACACTCGGCCGCGCCCGCTCGCGCTCGGGCAGGCCAGGCGCGCACACGTGCCGCGAGTACACGCTCGCCCGCACACTCGCACCGACTCTCACACCCCCGCGTTTCCCGTCCTCGCTTGTTTTTCTGGAAACTCTTCTCTCCGTTCCCCTCCCCCTAGGCCGGAAGTGCCCGCCGTATTTTTAGCCGCTCGGGTTTCCGCCCCTTTCCTCCTCTCTCCGCCCGCCCTGGAGCTACCCCCCTTCCCCCGCCGCCGCACCCCGCGGGGGACCCCGGCCATCCCCTACCCCATCGTCATTCCAGAGGGGATTCCCGGCCGCCACTGGGGCCACGGATTTTCCCGCTGGCTACGTGAGGAGCGGGGAGGAGTCCTGCCCTGAACTTCCTCCCGGGCCGGGCGTCTGGGGCCTGGACGGGGTGGGCAGGGGGATGGGAGCTAGGCTCCTAGACGGGACTGGGGAGAGGCTGGGGGCTCGGACTTGGACTAGAGAGAGAGAAAGGGGGCTGGGCGCCCGGACTTGGGGGTCTGACGTAGGAGGGACTGGAGGCTCGGTCTCCTGGATCTGAGCAGAGAGGTGGTTTGGAGACCCGGACCCGTCGATATGAGCAAGAAGGGACCTGGGCCCAGGGTTCCACCCGTCTGCGTTTCGGTGGAGGGTCGGCCCTTCCCCGCGCAAAGCTCCCTCTCCAACCTCCTCGAGCGTCGCCCAATCCCAAGCGTCCTGGCTCTGGGGCCGATGACTAAGCAGATAGGACAGGGGAGGGGGTCAGCCTGACTCAGGGATGGGAAATGCTCCCAGTCTTTAGGGAATCGAAACTCCCCCAGCATCGCAGCCGGAGCCGATCCAGACCCCGGAGACCCCGGGATGTCCCCCCACCTCCGGTTTTCCCGCCGCCTCAGTCCTACTAGCGGCACAAGGATTTGGAGCCCAGCCGGGAGGCGGGTGCCAGGCACCTCCCTTTTCCCTTTTTTCCCCGTTGTCCTCGAGGCTGTTGTTTACAGGCGACACAAGCCCTGGTTACAGGAGAGGAACCCGAGCGTCCGGATCGAGCCTCCTCGTCACGGCTTCCTGGAAGCCCCCCCTCCCCCGCCCCTTGCGAATGAGTCACCGGCGAGCGGGAGGCTGCAACCGTGCCAAAGCCGCCCGCAGCCGCCCAGCTCACGGGACTGGCTGGGAAGGCCGCTCAGCCCCAGAAAGCGCCGCACCAGGGATTCCCCCGAGTTCTGTCCGACGAGGCAACTCGGTGTGCCTGGCGGGCTCTTCCCACCTCAATACGAGCCCGCGGTCGCAGCTTGCAAAAACAAACTTTCCACCTTTGTAACTGCACTCCGTGGCAATGACTTCTACCCCGGGGTTTTCACTCAGGGCAGCCAGCTCACCAAGATCCCCTTAAAAGTAAACTTTCTTCCCAGGTCCCTGTAACATTGTGTCACTCAGGGCACCCCCTTGACAATAACAGACTTGCCAACGTGGGGAGCCACCCCGGCAACTTAAGAGTTCTCTCAAGGCTCACCCCTTTAAAAGACACCCATGCGACCATCAGTTGGGGGCATGACCCATTTCTTCCACCTCCAAACGACTTTCCATCAAGGCAACCCTCCACCACAATAAGACTTCCCCCTTTCCAATCTTGAATTTTCTCGGAGGGCAAACTCTTAGTAACAGGCACTAGCACAGTAACTTGGCCTTTCTGTGCCTGGGCTTCCGGGTGTGTGAAATGGGCATAATACGTGCTAGAGTTAACGTCTGTAAAGCACTTTCAAAGAACAGTGCTTAGCCCAGAGCAAACGATCGATCCATTATCCATTATCTGCGTGAGCAGAAGAGGTTCCTTTCCTGCCTCGCAGGTATCTGGGACCCCCCGTCCCCCGCCCCCGCGAGTACCCCCGCGAGTCGGGGAAGGGCGATGGCGATCAAAGTTCTCCGGGTCCGGGTTGTTTGGGGGTGAGACCGGGCCAGGCAGGCAGCGCTCAGAATTCTCCACCTGGCCTGTTGGTCTCCTCTCCGTGCGGCTCCTAAGGATTTCTGTTTGTAGGTGTTTGTCCCTCCCCACCTCCCGCCCACTTTCTGTTTCTGTGACGGTCCTTCTCGCTTCCCGCTTCGGACTTGTCTCTCGGGAACTATCTCTAACATGTCCTTTCTGTCTCCCAACTTCTCCTCTCCCTGTCCTGTCTCACCCTCTGTGTCTACATCTCCCTGCGTGTGTCTCTCTCGCCACTTCTGTCTCTCTGTGTGTTTTTCTCTTTGGGTCTCTCCATTTCTGTCTCTTTCTCTCTCCGCCCCCGTCCGCCTCTCCCGCGCACGCCCTCTTGGCCTCTGCCCGTGTCAATTCCCCCGGGAGCCCTGCCCCCCACCACGGCGCAGTTCGCTTCTCCGCGCCTCGGTCTCCAGCCCTGAAAACTGGGCCGACACCACCACCACCCTCCCCACCCCTGGACACTCCCCGCTGGGTCGGGGCCGCCCGCGGGCCAGGCTCGGGTTCGTCTTGGCCCGGGGCCTGGGGGCCGGGCGGGCCTTGCTGGGGGCGCGCGTCCGGGAAGCGCCCCTCCTGGCTCCACCCACCGGGGCCAGCCCCGGTGGCCACGCCTCTTCCCACCGCCTCTATAAAAACACCGCGCCGCGAGCCAACCGCAGCCTGACTTCAGCGCTCCCGCTTTTGGCCGAATCCTCAGCCCATCGGCCGTTCGCGCCGCCATGGATCTCTCCGCCATCTACGAGGTGAGCCTCCGCGGACCGACATTCCTGGGGCCCTCTGGCCTGACTCCCTTCTTAAACAAGGGCTCTCTAGCGCCGAAAAGTCCGGGACCGGGACCTCTGGCTCCCTTCTCAAACTGCAGCTCGGGAGAGTCGCACACTCCGGCCCGGCGTCCCTGCTGCCTCCCTTCTCAGACCAATGCGCGTCTCGGGAGGTGCAGACGGAGCTCGCGACTTTCGGGTCTCCGCCCCAACACTGGTGGGGTGGCCTTGGAGATAGGAAGCTGGAGGACTTTTTTCAGACCCGGGCTGTCTGGAGGCGGAAATGGCCCCACACCTGGCTTACCCCCTAGTAGTTGCTCAGGGCGCGGTTTTGCGCGGAGGCGTTTCTGGGGTTGGAGTCTCGGGGTAAGGGGAAGCCGACTTCTGTCTCTCCACGCCTTGACCCAGCGGGAACTGTGGGAACTCTAAAACCGAAGAGATCCCGATTCCGGGGTTAAGTTTGTCTGCTTCTCCGATTGTGAAACTGGAGAACCCCATGCGCGGGATCAGATCCCGAGGGGGCCCAGAGGCTCGAAACTGGGAGGACAGTGGTGTTGCCTGACTCTGGGGTTCTCCTCTTGATCCAGTCAGGGGAGCCGGGGTGCCTGGGTCCCTCGGGATAGGCTTCTGTCGCGAGTAAACTCAGAACGTCCAAATCGGGATCCCTGCGACCCGGCACCCATATTTTAATGTGTGCAGGTGGGGCTCAGGCCGGGAGCCCACAAACCGGACTGGCAAGCTCTTAGGTGCCCTGCAGCTGTGGTGGGGCGTAACCCAGTATTTTCGGTGTCTTAACCAATCCCTGTTCCCACAGAGCCTCCTGTCGCTGAGCCCTGACCTGCCATCCGACCACGGAGAGACCGAGTCCAGCCCAAGCTGGGCGGCCTCCGGGCTCTGGAACCTCAGCTCATCCGACAACGACCTGGCTGGGGTGGGTTCCCGCCTGCCTGGCCGCTCCACCAGCCTGGTGGAGGGTCGAAGCTGTGGCTGGGTGCCGCCACCCCCGGGTTTCGCCCCCCTGGCTCCCCGCCCGGGCCCTGAACTGTCGCCCTCACCCACCTCACCTACTGCAACCCCCACCACCTCATCCCGGTACAAGACTGAGCTCTGTCGGACCTTCTCGGAGAGCGGGCGCTGCCGCTATGGGGCCAAGTGCCAGTTTGCCCATGGTCTGGGGGAGCTGCGCCAGGCCAGCCGCCACCCCAAGTACAAGACCGAACTCTGCCACAAGTTCTACTTCCAGGGCCGCTGCCCCTACGGCTCCCGCTGCCACTTCATCCACAACCTCAATGAAGATCTGGCTGCCCCTGGCCACCCCCCTGTGCTGCGCCAAAGCATCAGCTTCTCAGGCCTGCCCTCCGGCCGCCGGACATCACCGCCACCGGCAGGCTTGGCAGGCCCTTCCCTGTCCTCCTGCTCCTTCTCTCCCTCCAGCTCCCCACCACCACCACCTGGGGACCTTCCACTTTCACCCTCTGCCTTCTCTGCTGCCCCTGGGACCCCAGTGGCCCGAAGGGACCCCACCCCAGCCTGTTGCCCCTCCTGTCGAAGGGCTACCACTAGTAGCGTCTGGGGGCCCTTGGGTGGCCTGGCTCGGAGCCCCTCTGCACACTCCCTGGGATCTGATCCTGATGAATATGCCAGCAGTGGCAGCAGCCTGGGGGGATCTGACTCACCTGTCTTTGAGGCTGGGGTTTTTGCCCCCCACCAGCCACCCGCAGCTGCACCCCCCCGGCGACTTCCCATCTTCAACCGTATCTCCGTGTCTGAGTAACAAGTGCCCCGCCCGGTACAGATCAGCTGGATCTCAAGGGGGCCATTTCTCTCCGGGGAACCCGGGGACTCAATCAAATAGCCTCCCCCCCACCTTCTGAAGTGCATTAACTCACTCCCCTGACCCCACGCTGGGGCAGGTCCCCAGTGTGCAAGCTCTGTGTTCATGGTGTTGGGGGAAGGAGTGTTTTCTGGGGTCTTGTAAAAAAAAAAAAATGTAGCAGATTTGAGGAAGGCAGTGAGCTCTCTACCCACCCCTCCCTTTCCCAATGCTGTGAATAGTAGGCTCCCACTGCCCCCTTTCAATTTCTCCTAGACCCTGAGGTTCCAGGTGCCTGGTGGTGACTGGAGCCTCCCCCTGAGGGGGAATCCTGGTGCTCAAATTTCCCTCCAAAAGCAAGTAGCCAAAGCCATTGCCAAACACCCCCACCCCACCCAATGGGCCCCTTATTTATGACGACTTTATTTATTCTATTAGATTTTATAGTATTTATATATATGGGTCGTCTGCTTACCTTGTATTTTTCTTCCTCCTTTTTGTAATATTGGAAACGATGGAATAATTATTGTTATAAGTATACTATAATAATATATTAAGTAATATATTGTGGAAAGTTTATTTTTGTGTTTTTCGGAATTTTTAAATAAAATGAATCTGTGTGTAAACTGGAATCCCGAGTTTTCCGCGGCCTGGAAGCAGTGAAGAGCGGGGAGGGTGGCGTGGGCTCTCAGAAGCGGGATAGGTGCACCGATCACTCTTCCAAACCCTCCGCGCAGACCGAGCCGCCCGCGGCGCTTACCTGGCAGGAAGTGACGTCACCCGGCCCGGCCGTTCACCTGAGAGGGCGGGGCCCAGGTGAGGTCACCCTAGGAACTCGGAGAGCCAGTTCCCGTGGCGTGGGGGCGCGGGCGCTCCCGTCCAGCCGCGCTCCTTGACCCAGCTCGCGGCCGGGCGCGGGCGGGGACGGCATGTTTCCGTCCCCACGGGGCCGAGGGAGGAGGGCGGGGCGGGGCGGAGAGGACGGAATGTGCCGGGGCGCGAGCCCAGGACTGACGCGGGCGGCGCGGCGGGTGGGGGAGGGGGCATCCCGAAAGTCGGGGCGTCCCGGGGACCTACCACCCGGCGTTCCAGGACGTGAAAGCCCGGGGGACTCAGGCTTTTGGAACCCCGGGGGAGGCGGCTTGAAAGCCTGATTCCAGAATCTCCGAGGTAGTCTCGGCGACTTAGAATTCTAGTTCCTCGGTGTCTCCGAAAACTTACAGGGGCAGCAAAACGCAGCATTCTGGCTTTCCGGGCCCCCAGAACCTCGGAACTGCAGAGTCTTGGCCCGTCGGTACTTGAGAAGTACGGCACTGCGGGATCTCGGCCTTTGGGGTCTTGGAAGCTAGAGGGCTCGCGCCCCAAGGAGGGGCGGGGGTGGGGATCGGGCCCGCCAGGCCCGACTGTGGGTCGGGGCCGCGTCGGGCGGGGCCCCGGGTACTGCGGCGTCCTCGGACCATACAAGGCAACAGGCGGTGGGAACCACCCTGGGGCGGCCCCGCGCCCGGAAGCCGCCTCGCGTCAGCGCTGGCGCCCCGCCCCCCTTCCGCCGCCTCCTCTGCCCCCCCTACCCCTTTCCCCCCCTTTTTCTTCTCCTCTCCCCCACTTCCCTCTCCT
>PISX010012448.1:0-60729 GCA_004024625.1 Mellivora capensis | reverse complement strand
TTAGTGAAATAAGTCAATCAGAGAAAGACAACTATCATATGATATCCCTGATATGAGGAAGTGGAGATGCAACATGGGGGACTAGGGGGGCAGAAAAAAGAAAAGGAACAAGATGGGATTGGGAGGGAGACAAACCATAAGTGACTCTTAATCTCACAAAACAAACTGAGGGCTGCTGGGGGGAGGGGGTCGGGAAAGGTGGGTGGGGTAATGGACATTGGGGAGGGTATGTGCTATGGTTAGTGCTGTGAAGTGTGTAAACCTGGCGATTCACAGACATGTACCCCTGGGGAAAAAAATTGTTTATAAAAAAATAAAAAATTAAAAAAAAATTATGTGCTCCTTGAAGGAGTATTGTATACAGGACAGATGCTCATTAATATTTCCATAATTATTACATTAATTCATATATTCATCTAATATAGCCACTTATTATCTGCCAGGACACCAAAGTCAATGCTGCAGACATAAAGATGAAAAAGAAACTGTCCTGTTCTAAAGCTGCCCAGACACTTGAGGGATTATAACAGGGAGAAAAATGGGTCCTTAAAGATGCCCACATTCTATTTCTGGAATCTGGCAATATTTTACCTTATATGGCAAAAGAAACTTTGCAGATGTGATTAAGGTTGAGCATCCTGAGATGGGAGATTATCCTGAATTATCCAAATTTGCCAATCTAATCACATGGGTCCTTAAAAACAAGAGAACTTTTCCCAGTTATTGTGAGAGAAAGATGTGACTACAGAAGAAAAGTCAGATATCACACATGTGCCTTAGAAGATGGAGGAAGAAGGCTATGATCCAAGGAATACAGGGGACCTCTAGAAGCTGGAAGAAAAGCGCAGCCCTACTTGGTGAACCTTCATTTTAGCCCAGTGAGACTTCTGGACTTCTGACTTACACAACTGTGAGATAATAAATTTCTGTTTAAGCCATTAAATTTGTGGCCATTTGTGAGAGCAGCAATAGAAAACTAATACTGGGGGCGCCTGGGTGGCTCAGTGGGTTAAGCCTCTGCCTTCAGCTCAGGGCATGATCTCGGGTTCCTGGGATCGAGCCCCACGTCGGGCTCTCTGCTCAGCGGGGAGCCTGCTTCCCCTTCCTTTTCTGCTTGCCTCTGCCTACTTGTGATCTCTCTCTCTCTCTCTGTGTCAAATAAATAAATAAAATATTTAAAAGAAAAGAAAACTAATACTGGATCATTTAGCCCAACATGTTTTTTTTGACACATAGGAAACTAAAATACTCAAAGTCACACTTTTAGGTAGTGTCAACGTACTCTTTGGGTTTGGAGAGAATGTGAATTTTCTTCTCTCTCCTCATACCACTGTCTGGTGCCAGGGTAAAGGCAGAAAACAAGGACCTTTTGAAGGGAAATAGTTATCACCATTTTTCTATATATTAAGTGTGAACTGGATGCCTAGTATTCTAATGCCACAGGTGCTTTCTTCCATTTTGCTTCAGCTAAATTACAGTTGACTCCTAAATAATGCAGGTTTGGACTGCTTGGGCCTATGTATATGCAGACTGTTTTCAGTATATACCATACAGCGCTGTAAAAGTATTTTCTGTACCTTATGATTTTCTTAACATTTTCTCTTCTCTAGCTTACGTTATTGTAAGAATACAGCATATAATATATAAAACATACAAAATATGTGTTAAATCAATTGAGTTTGTGGTAAGACTCCTGGTCAAGGATAGGCTATTAGTAGTTTAGTTTGGGGGGAGTTAAAAATACATGGATTTTTGACAGTGTAGGGGGGTAAGTGCTCCTATCCCCTGCCTTGTTCAAGGGTCCACTATACTTCTATAGGCTGCAGGAACAGCTTTTACTGTACACCCTCCTCAAAAGCACTCGGGCTGTTTTATAACACTATGCGTGCTGTGCAATTGCGTGCATTTATAGGTGTGAGGCGACCAGTTATTAATTATCGTTGTGATGTTTCCTGTGCCCAGATTGGTATCATGACGCTGTACAATTCTTTTAAAAAAATTTTTTTTTATTTTAAAGATTTTATTTATTTGAGAGAGAAGCAGGGGGAGGGGCTGAGGGAGGGGCAGATAGAGAGGGAGAGGGAGACTCCACGGGAAGCGTGACTCTGTGGTGCTTAATCCCAGGATTCTGAGATCATGACCTGAGCTGAAGTCAGATGCTTCACCGACTGAGCCACCCAGGCGCCCCAACACCATGCACTTCTTTCGGAACCGAGGTAGGTAGAGGGAAAGGAAATCGGAACCCCAAATACTCATACTGGAATTTTTAAAAGAATAGAGATTTCACCTCCACAAATTCAGTCAACAAGTATTTACTGTGGACCTACTACTATATGGCAGGGTCTGTTTAACGTATTTGTATAGACAGAGCAGTGAATGAAACAGCCCCTACCCTCCTAGAACTTACATTCTATTGGGAGAACCAGATGGTAAATTAACAAATAAATTAATGTCAGGTAGTGTTAAATGCTCTGAATAAAAATAGAGCAAAGTAAATGGAAGGGTGTATATATGTGGGGAAGATGTAGATATGGCAAAATCAGACCAGAAGACCAGGGCTGGGGAAATGCCTTCTTTAACTATATGTTCAACTTTTCCTAAAATCAGCAAAAACTGCCTTTAATGTTCAATAGAAGACTTCTTTTCAACATATTGATAATTTAGTCAAGGCTTTTCATGTTTTAACAATATATTGATTGATGAAACAAAGACTTTGAAAGCAAAAATCCTTAATATTTTCACGTTTCCCATTTACTACTGTTTTACAGCAAGCTGAATGAGCTGGACAGACTTGGTGCTGAATATCAATGACAACGACAGCACTGGAGTATTTTAGGACCTTCTGGATTTTGGATGCCTCCTAGATCTGAGAAACTATGACCCTATGCTGGTTTTATCTCTCCTCTGATACTGAACTGTGGGTGGTTCAGTAATTATTAATATAGTATTTTCCACATACAATACATTAAAGAAGTAACTCTATTCAGAGGATGGTAAAGAAAGCACAGAACATTTAGTTACTATTTTTTTTTTAAAGATTTTTATTTATTTATTTGACAGAGAGAGATCACAGTAGACAGAGAGGCAGGCAGAGAGAGAGAGAGAGGGAAACAGGCTTCCTGCTGAGCAGAGAGCCCAATGCGGGACTCGATCCCAGGACCCTGAGATCATGACCTGAGCCGAAGGCAGTGGCTTAACCCACTGAGCCACCCAGGCGCCCCATTTAGTTACTATTTTAAGGGAAAATCCAAATTTAAAAAATCAGTTTCATATGATATTATTAACACATGACAATGTTTAAAACTCACTTTGAAGTGTTTCAAGTTCAGCTCTAGTCAATGCATCTTCCTTTTTCTTCAATCTTGTTTCTTTATATTTAGCATAAAACTCCCCAGCATCCTTAAGAAAGAAGTTACAAATTAACATGAAAATCAGTTTGCTTTGTCAATATTTTGCACATGATTTAATTTTAAAGCAGTATATTCATTTAACAAGCATCTTCCTTTGTGTTTTTAAATTTTATGATTAACAGAAGAAACTAAGTAAATGTTTATGATTTTTATCTCTTAGCTTATTTGTTAAGGCCAGTAATTGCAGAATTATAAATTTTTTAGATTTATTTATTCATTTATTTGACAGAGAGAGAAAGAGAGAGAGAGCAAGAGTGAGAGAGAGAGAGAGAGAACACACATAGGCAGAGTGGCATACAGAGGGAGATGGGAGAATCAGGCTCTCTGCCGAGCAGGGAGCCCAACACGAGGCTGAGTCCCAGGACTCTGGGATCATGACCTGAGCCGAAGGCAGCTGCTTAAATGACTGAGCCACCCAGGCACCCCCAGAAGTATAAATTTAAGTAAAGTCTTTTCTCTCAGTTATGGAAGAGAGGATTCTGCTTCCTGTTTTTCACCACTGTTTATTTTCTCAATATTATGCCACTGCATGGACAACAAGCAGAAAAACACACTTGTTAAACTGAATTATTTGGTACGGTAAATTATATTACTGTGACCAACAAAGTACTAACACTATTTTCACATTAGTCCCTTAACTTTCAAAGATTTTCAAAATTATTATATGCAAATCTGATTATGAAACCTATATGATCACATAGATACAAGTGAAGTTGTCATTCCTCCTTCCACCACACTTAGAGATTAGTTCCTATCATGGAAAGTTGGGGATTGAGGACAAATACTTAGGTGTCAAAATACAGGGCTAAAGTCTGAAGAATGACACCCAGGTAAGACTCTACCAGAGTAATGAAAAAGACTAGGGCCTCAATAATCACAAGCATGGAAATAAACAAGTTGATGCTCTAGCCATATGAAGATCCCAACATGGAGAAAAACAGAATAGGTAATTTCCCACTACCTCTCGATTCAAACTTCATCCATTATATAGCAAGATTCTTGTAGCTGCCAGGCCACATGGTGGTTTTTTAAAATGTCTTCACTTATGCTTTGCCCTCTAACTAGAATATTTTGCTGCCCTGCCATTATTCTGATGAACTCCTATTCATCCTTGAAAACTCTACCCAAGTATCACCTTCTTTGAGAATTTTTCTGACCTTCCCTGGCAGAGTAATTCTCTACTGCATATTGCTTTTGTATTTAAGCACACTTCTAGGATTGCTTGTATCATGCTATATATTCTCTCCTAGAAAATGAGAAATTTGAGAGAGAGGTACTTGAATGACGAGAGCACAGTATCTGGCATAAAGCATGTACACAATATTCATTGAACTGAACTAGATCAAAATAAATGAGAAATCTTGTAAAGAAATGAAAGGGCTTGATGATTGATGTGGAATAAGAAAAAAACTGGTATCAAGGATAACTCTAGGGTAACATTCCCAGATTTTAAGATCCCTAGGGCAGATAAATCATAGACTCATTTGAGAGGGTTTTGTTTTTTAAGGAAATAAAGGAACAAAATCAATTCTTGGCTCTATCTTGATTCAAATGGAAATACATGAACAATTAAACCCTAGAATGGAATTTTCTCTTTCCATCTATGACTGTCTAGGAGTTACAGCTTTTCTTAGAGTCTATATCTTTTGTAGTTATATCAGAACTCTTCCACCTGACAGTGAATTAGGTAAATAATAGTAGGCATTTCTAAAATCACCGGGTCAATGTAATAAAGATTTAGCTCTTATTCTCCTATTCTCACTTTTATGTTCCTACCTCATTTCTACCACAAGGATTCCATAAGCCTTGGGTCAGCGAAGCAATGTTATCATTTGAAGGGTACACAAAATCATGCATCCAACATACTTATCCTCCTAGACCATATATACCTTTGGGTTAAGGATTTTTGGCCCCTTTACATTCCCTGTACCCCTAAAAACTATTATTTTCCTTAAGTCATATCAGTCATTTATTGCTTGATGTGAATGAATGAATGAGCTTATTAGCTTCTTTGCAGGCAGTTTTTAATAGTAGGAAAAAGAAAAGGTGGGTAAGGCACCGGACCCTTGAAGGGAGTAGGAAAGGTGGCAGCATGCAAGAAAAAAGGGCACAGATAAGTTATTCATGAGATGTGAAAGAAGGCAGGTTGAAATCAACCATCACAGTATCATATAGTGAGATAAAATACAGTGATTAAGAGGACAGAACTGGGAGCCAGACTACCTGAATTAAGGTCTAAGTTCTGCCATCTTATATAACATTCGGCCTATATAACATTCGGCAAGTTACTACACTTAGTTTTGGGTGAATTATCTCATTCAGGAATGGGGATAATCACAGGGCTATTGTAAAGACCAAAGTGCTGATAGACGGGAAACACTTAGAATAACATCTAACACACAGGCTTTCTATATGTTACCTATTTTGACTATAACTTCAACCTTTTGCCAAAAACCTTACTCTGCACAAGTTTTTTTGCTTCATATTTCACCAAAACTCCTCCTGCAGACTCCTGTTATCTTCTTGCTTTCATGACTTTCTTTACCTGTACCCAATCCACGCAAAAATCTTTCATTAGGTATTAGCAGCCTCTTCCTGCTGGTCCTACCAAATCTGAGTATTTCTCTGCTAATGTGGTTCTTCCTGCTACAACACAGAAGTCCACTAAAATTCCTCTTTGAAATTACCCATCTGATCCAAAATCACCCTTATCTGAGGATCACTATGGACCTAATCACCTTAACGTACTCTACCTAATTCCAAGAGTTTTAACACATTCCCTACTTTCACTCACATTTTGCTCTAGGCCAAGAAGCTTATCACCATTCTCTCCTATAATAACCCTTAAGATATTGCTGAGAGTTATGAGGTTAACTCTAATGTTCTTATCTCCATTCCCTTTAAGAAACAGTTTCAAGCTTCCTCACCATTTGATCACTTTCCTCTTAAAGTCTTCCAGTTTGTCAGTGCACCTTAAAGTATGGTACAGCAAACTCCACACAAGGAGGGCGGGAACAATGCAGAATGTTGAATGCAGTAGACCTATTTGAGATCACAGGTTTCTTAAAGAAGTAAGCCTTTCTGGAGAAGGCATATTGTAATTATAATTTGAAAATACAAGTAAGACATGAAGAAAAGAAAAAGGATGAGGAACACTTAAATGCTTAGAAATGGAGCAGAGGGAAGAAAGGTTTCTTGCTTAGGGGATGGGGTAACTGGGTGATGGACACTGGGAAGACTATGTGTTGTAATGAGCCCTGGGTATTACATAAGACTAATGAATCACAGACCTGTACCCCTGAAACAAATAATACATTATATGTTAATTAATTGAATTTAAATTAAAAATAAGTAAATGAATAAATAAATGGGGGAAAAAAGAGCAGTTGTTTTCAAACTTTCCCCCTCCCATTCTTCAGGAATGGCTAATTCACATCAATATAATTGTCAAGTAGAGAAAATAAAGTCTCATTTTGAGTCTAGAATAAGCCCCAGTTTAAATACACACAAAAAATTTGAATTTCTTATATATAGAAACTTCTTATCCATCTTTGTGGACACTGCCTGAAACATAATAGAAGTTTAATAAGTATTCCATGAATGAATGAATGCTTACTTTAATCAACCAGGACTCTGGGCTGCCAAGGTTTAGCTCTGTAATACTATATTAAAACTATGGGATTTACATGATTCCAAACAGACCAATCCTCAAGGAGCTTCTATTATAATCATTATGGATGTAACATGAGCAAAAGTTTTTACCTTAGAAGCAACTCTCGTAGTACTTAAAAAATTTTTAAGGGCTCAAAGCTTGATATGAAGCAGGGAACTGATTCTACATTATACAACTAGAGCCAACTTAAAGAATTTGCATGTTAGGACTGTTCTTTGTAATCATAGAGCATGGCTCTTGCACAAGAAGACATAAAGCAGTTATATTTACTTATGTTTATTTACTGAACCACTATTATATATGTTGCACATTGTAAGGATAAATGGGGATTATATGATAAGGCAAGCAGCAGATAAGGCATATGTAAAAATAACTGAAAAAAACAAAATTTGGAATATAACCTATGTGAGAACAGAGATTTTTGTGTTTTAACTTTTTTTTTTTTCCCAGGGCCTAGAGGAGCACCTGGCACATAATAAGCACTCAATATTTGTTGAATGAATTACTGGAAGAGAGAATGAAGCTCACCCAACATTCTTCTTCTTCTTTTTTTTTTTTTTTAAAGATTTTATTTGACAGACAGAAATCACAAGTTGGCAGAGAGCCAGGCAGAGAGAGGCTGGGGGAAGCAGGCTTCCTGCTGAGCAGAGAGCCCAATGGGGGGCTCGATCCCAGGACCCTGAGATCATGACCTGAGCTGAAGGCAGAGGCTTTAACCCACTGAGCCACCCAGGCGCCCCAACATTCTGTTTCCCCACATTTCCTTGTCCTCTTGAGATTAGGTGGGGTCATGGGACTAATTGTGGATAGGCTGTGGATGGAAATATCATGTATCATTTCAAACCAAAGTGTCAAAAAGCTGTGCAATCCTTCAGTTCTCTCCTCATCCATCGTGAGGAAGGAGGCTACATGTTCCAGGTGGGTTCGGTTGTAAGATGGTAAAGATGACATTATTCGGAGTCCCGAATGGCTGGTTAGAGTACAATGCCCTCTTTCCTATCAACCAGTGATAGACCAGTAGCAAAAACTAGAAAAAAACTGTAAGCTACTGGATTTTCAGGATGATTTATACCTTGCCATAGTCTATCACTCTATCCTTACTATAATATAAATAAGTGCTATGAAGTTAATAGAATATATAATGGGAGGTTTTCAACTGGCCTGATCAGGAAAGGCTTCCTAATGATGATGACCATTTATATAACCCTTGAAGATGTAATATTTCCAAGAGTAGTGAGTTATGAGATGGAGCATATCCGTATCAAAAGCTTTTCTTTTTTTTTTAAAAAAAAGCTTTTCTTTTAACATTATTGACATAGTTCATTTAAGTGATAAAATAACATGCTGAGCTGGTAATGTATGCTGTGTTTCAGTTTACTTTTACTTCTCCATATAAAGTTCAAAATATTAAACAACTGAAGGAAAACTTAGGAAAGAAGGGCATTGATCTAGAGTGGTACAAGCAGTGAATTGCTACCTATCACCTATTCTATGGGAATAAGGAACATGGAAGAGCTCTGAGGACAGGTAACTACAAAAGAGATGAAGGATGTTCCATTTCTTTTTTTGATTGTTGGACAGCACAAATCTCCTTTGTTTGAAACTTACATAAAACCTTTAACATAGAAAAATACCAGAGGTACATTTCTAAAAATATGCCCACACAGTCATTTACTCCCTATCAAGTTTTGTTCTCCCATTGGCTTACACTGTACCGTCAGAATTACAAGTAATGTATAATAAAATTACAATGAGGAACACAGGAAAAAATTTTAAATTGTAGACTTTGAATAAAATTTTTAAAATTTTTTTATAAACACTGAATTCACAAAAAAAACTCATAAAATAAAATATTAAATAAATTAATTAAAGTAATAAAATAAATAAAATAAAATAAAAATGAAAGAAAAACCCAGAAGCTATGCCTTCCTCTCCCTGAGTCAGTGGTATTCAAGAAGATATAAGGCCTACGAACTACTTTTTCCACCTGGGCTAAGAAACCGAAGAGATTATAGAAGTCATCTATTCAGCTCCAACTCAATGCAAGAATCCTTCTATAACTTTTATAATAATCAGAACCAGTCTAAATACCGTATTAGGGACTTTAAGACCAGAGACCTTATTCATTCAGTATAAAGTAGTTACCTAGCTAGTTATCTCACTATTGGGAAAGTTTATTCTTTCTCAGCTTTTATATGTCTCATATTTTAATATTTATTTTCATTTGCTTTAAGTTTCATTTCTACCATTTAGTAGTTGTGTCACTTTGAGCAAACTGCCTCACCAATCTGAGTCTTAAGTATTTTTTATCTATAAAATATGGAATCAATAAGATTGTACATCTCTAACATCCTACCTAACATTTTGTGTTTTTTAAAATATTTTCTACATTTAGCAAAAACCTAAAAACTCAACTTTATATTCTGTCTTTGGACCTCCGACTGCTTGCATCTTATGCCCCCGCCCCCCCACCTTCAGAGGGCAGAAGGAATGGATTCTTTGTGTTCTGTTGGGAGGTGTTTCCAATTTTCTCTCTGTCTTTCTATAGCAGTAGAGTTTCAGCCTTACAAAAATTCAGACACATTTTCCAATCTCTTTTCATTTGTTTGCATACTGCCTACATAAAGTATCTTTGCAAAAATTTTTAGAAAGTTCCTAAAAGTAAACTTTTTCGTCCCTTGGAGAAACTGTGTTTAACTCTGCTAGGAGAACAGGCAACTCAGCTTGCTACAATTGCCTCAGAGACTTTAGAAGCTTTTTTTCACTGCTAATTAGCTGTGAATGTTTTGTTTATTTGGTTTCTGACAGAGCCCCAGCAAGCAGAAGCAAAGGGGCTAGAAAGGAAGGGCCCTGACTGTACAGCGGGTGACCTCCAGGCTTGTCTACAGTTGTAGTATCCATGGGAGAAGCTTCTTGGGAGGGAGGATGCCTCCATTTACAGATGGTTCTGTAAAGTATAATTTTCCCTTTACTCTCTTAGGCAACTTTTACTTAATTTTTTAAAGCAGAAGCCACAGCACTGTGGAGAAGATTCCTCTATTTTCTCAGACACTACTCCTAAGCAACCTACAAATCCTGATAGTGGCGTTGCTATGCATGCTGGAAATTTCCTACAGTAATTTTTTTTAGTCTGACTGTATTCATATAAGATCAGCTTGGTAGTGAGAAAAGATGGGGCTGGGACTAAACAATGGGAAAAATGTACAACTTTAGGCAATGCACACATAAAGGAATCTTACATTTTACAAATTATGTAACTAAGAAATGTAACACAGCAGGTAGAGAGAAACTTGAATGTTGAATTCCCATTGAATCAAACAAACTATTAAGCACATAAATTCTGAATACCTAAGATCTGTTTCATCTCAGAAAGTATAGAGAGCTATGAAGAGACCACGATTTAGACTAGTAATCACTTAGGAGGATATATGGCACTTACTTATTTTATATATGAGAAATTGGTGGCATTACAATCTAAATTATGATGGGCCCAAATATATGAGACTCCAACACAGATAGGCAGTGACAAAAATAAACTAAATTATAAGGGTTAAACTGAAAATATGCACATAAATATATATGTATATAAACATTTATATAAAAATATATTTATAAACATAAATATATAGTAAATTTCAATAATTGTTTGCTACTTTTATTGTTATGAATATGTTTCAGAACATATATGATAAATCAAAAAATATCCAAGAAGGGCATTTTGGAGGCTAGAAAAATTTTTTGGGATTATAGATTGAAATTAGCCAACAGAGGGACGCCTGGGTGGCTCAGTTGGTTGAGCGGCTGCCTTCGGCTCAGGTCATGGTCCCAGCGTCCTGGGATCGAGTCCCACATCGGGTTCCTTGCTCGGCGGGGAGCCTGCTTCTCCCTCTGCCTCTGCCTGCCGCTCTGTCTGCCTGTGCTTGCTCTCTCTCTCCCTCCCTCTCTGATAAATAAATAAATAAAATCTTAAAAACTTAAAAAAAAAAAAAGAAATTAGCCAACAGAGAAGACTTGTTTAGTCAGATTCCAAGAGAATGTGTATTCCCTTTGAAACTACCATGAGAACAGAAACAGACTGGTAAGATAGAAGTATCACTAGGGCTAAATTTTTTTTTTTTTTAAGTATCTTTTAAGTTTTATTTTTTTTTTTAAGATTTTATTTATTTATTTGACAGAGAGAGAGATCACAACTAGGCAGAGAGGCAGGCAGAGAGAGACGGGGAAGCAGGCTCCCCGCTGAGCAGAGAGCCCGACATGGGGCTTGATCCCAGGACCCTGAGATCATGACCTGAGCTGAAGGCAGCGGCTTAATCCACTGAGCCACCCAGGCGACTAGGGCTAAACTTTTAATGTTAAAATTAAATTCTAGGCTCAAAGTATATGATGCCTCTCTTGATATAGTCCAAGTTCCTTGTTATATTCTAGTTCTCATTCCATGTCTTCTGATCATTCCACTTGCTTTCTGCACTAAACATATTTTCTCAAGTTTTCCTAACTTCTCTGCACATAGTCTTGCATTTAACTCTTCTCTAATCTTCTCTCATCGCTCTATGCACACACTAACCTTCCTTCTACTCATCAATTTACAAACACTCTCTACATTTCTTACTTTGGTTTCTCATCTGACTTTCTACTTTTCTGCATATGTGAGTACATGAATGATATGAAATATACATTTTGCTAAATACATACACCTCTACTTGGATATTTTCTAATCTAGGGAATGTTTGATATCTATTTAACATTATCAAATATTTTATATGTATCAAGTGTAATAGTTTTTAGTTTTCTGATCTCATTCTCACCTATCAATTCTTACAATTTTCCCATTATCTTTTTCAGAACAAAGGAAAGGGGGGGGATAACAACCCAGAGCTGGAGGTAATAAGGACCTTCTTGAAAAGCAAAGGAAGCTGTCAAAGATATACCTTTGTCTCTATCCAGTCTGATCACAGAACAACTTTGGGTCTTTTCTGCCCACTATGCACTATAACTTCCCCTAGTAACATTATGTATGTGTCTTTGACAGATGTGTGGGATAGAAATACTTTGCTGTCTAATCAATAAACTTTATTCTGTCTAAATGGCCTTTATAGATTCCCCATATCAGATTTATCTATTAGAGTCTAAATTCCTGAATGGTTATACACAGAGTTTGGAGAGTTGGAATATCGGCTTAGAAGACAGTAATGGGCTATGTGTTATGTTATCTTCTTTTTTTAATAAAAAGCAGTTGTATAATGTCTTTCTTAGGTCTCTTTCAACCTCAACCCAGAATGATTGTATGGGAATTACTATATCTATGAAATTATTTTTGCATACTACCCTGTACACAAAGTGGGTACTCCACTGTCAATGGTCTATTCATCATTCAAGACTCAATTCAAGTGACTCTTCTTTGTAGTTTTCCTTTGTCATGCTATATAGAGACAATCTTACTTGTCTGATCATCTACAGAAGTCTTGTTTATATTATATATGTGAAGCTTATATACCATACTGTATTACAATTTTTTTAAAAGATTTTATTTATCTACTTGACAGATAGAGTTCACAAGTAGGCAGAGAAGCAGGCAGAGAGAGGAGGAAGCAGGCTCCCTGCTGAGCAGAGAGCCCGATGCGGGACTCGATCCCAGGACCCTGGGATCATGACCTGAGCCGAAGGCAGAGGGTTTAACCCGCTGAGCCACCCAGGTGCCCTGTATTACAATTATTTTAATTCATGTATTATAATCTCTACATGACTATAAAGTCCCAGAAGTCATATTCATCTCCATGGCCCCTTAAGAGTGCCTTGTTCTGACATGTTTAATAAATTTTTACTGAGTTGTCTAACCTATTTATCTAAATATATAACTTAGAAGCTTTACACATCAAATACTGATGTAAATTTTGTCATGTGTAATTTTTTGTGGGAGGGATAGAAAATAATTTAGATAAATTAATCAGGTTATAAGAAGTTTTCTTAGGGATCTTAGATGCCCAGTAATAAACAGTGAACTTAGAAGCATAAGCTGAACCAGAACTGGCAGTTTTCCAACTCCCACTGGATAACCATTCATGTATATGAAGTATAATAAAGGAATGGGTATTTAGAGGAAGAATAGGAGGAAAGAAGTTGGAGATGAACAGCTGTTGATATGATAAGGAAAAATTTAAGTACAGATCTGGCTAGTGTAAAGGCCATTTGCTAGAAGTCTCTGAGTCTCCCTTTGGACCCTCATTCTTATCCAATAGCTAAACACTTACACAGAATCCTTGCAGACCAGTTTTAATGAATTTCACGGAAGTCAAGGGATTCACAGACAGAAGTAAAATTCTCTTAACTGATATCTGCTTAACTAACTTACTGCATGCTTATAGGAGCTGGATGTGTCGATAATACTTGTTATTGTAATTATATGATTCAATTTAAGTATTATATAAAAAAGGTGAAAAGTAAGTAGAAAAAAGAGTTGTTTCTATGAATATCAAGTAGATGTTTGGGAAGCTCAATAAAAGAGTTGCTGAAAATGCTGTTAACTAGATATAAGTCTGTCAGTTATGAAAGATAGGGGGAATCATAAAAATCTGTAAGGATTATACATTATATTGCTTTGCAAGAGTCTAGTTTAACTCTTCTTTAAAGAAATCAAGTGGAAGTTTGCCCCTAAAGAAACCAAGATTATAAATACAGTATACACAAGGAAAAACAAAACAATGGCACTATATCACAAGAGTGGTGAATAAATGTCAAGTACATGCTTAAAACATTAAACGTCATCTGTATCATTTTTTTTATACTTAGAGCTCTAGTAGGGCTCTTTTTTGACTACTGCACCAATTACCAACCTAGACTGCTTTAGGTAAGGAGGACTTCTCAATTTCATAAGTATCTTATTTAAGACCTCATCACATCAAAACTTTAGTATTGCGGATAAGGCGTATGTACTCACATTATATAATTTTACGGGTGATAAATTAATGCAAAGTTTACAGTAGACTGAAGAAAAAAAAAACCCAGAAAACATCTAATCCTAACAGCAACTACTCAGTACTGCTTTGCTCAAGCTTTCTGCTCGTCAAGCTGCACTACTTTCACTTTCAGTTTGTAGCAGTCTACTGTATTACATTATCTCGTTAGTGAATGTGGGGAAAAAAAAAAAAGAATCTTCTGTCCCCAAAGCAGAATTAAAATACCAAGTATTTGCTTTAAAAAAGGAGAATTGTCTTGCTTTTATTCTTGGAATGAATTTATCAGAAAGGAAAAATTAGAACAAAATTTAAAAGTGAGATTTACAAAGATTTTAAAAACCTAATGCCTAGCATCTCAAAACTGAAAGCAACAGGTATCACCAAGTAAGTAAAAACTTTAAAATGCAAACTGATCCTACGGTTTAAGAAAGCAGAGTTTCTAAAGAGATTAAGATTTTTTGGTAAAATTCCTAATTTCTGTAACTCCAAAAAAAAGGTATGGTGAGTCAACACCACCTGTTAGCTCTAGATACCACGGGGAGATAATTTAAAATAATAACTTATAAATCAAAGCCCTCTTAATACATTGGTTCTGTTTTTATGAATCACTCTGCATACTAACTAGGAAATGTTAATTTTACCAAGTAAATGTTGTTTCAAATGGCTTGGCTTAAAATTTCAAAGAAATGTTTCAACTGACATTTTATGTGATATTCTATTTACTCTGCCTCATGACTATAAATTCATCTACACTCTGGTTTGCTTACTGCAGATTCTAAAGCAAAAGACTCCCAAACCCCAAAACCACACTTAAAAAAAACATGAAAATACATGTCCTAAAATATTTTTTGGTCACACCTTCTCATACACATACTGGTATGGTAAATATACTTTACCTCTCTCTTATTAAGACACATACATAGCATATAAGGATTGTGGGTTTTTATTCAAATAAGATAATATGCTAAACAACTTATAAACAAAAGCTTTTAAATTACCAAAATACTGTAATTTTCTCTATTAGCTATAAACAAAATATATGATTCTGTAAGCCATAACTATTAAGATGAATTATTTTGATGGAAGATTGGTAAATAATTTCGCAAAGTTTAGAAAGAAACACACTAATGATTTTAATTTCATTTTCCCCTCTAATATAAAATTTTTATTGTAAGAGGAAGAAAGAATAAAATGCAAAAGTTGGAGTGATTCATTTCCTTAAATGATTAGGAAGACCAGCTCTGATATGTGAAAAGAAGTGTGTAGGACTGGGTAAGAATTATCTGGCTCCTTTTTTCTCCCTAAACATTTTCTGAAATGAAATACTTCCTCCCCAAAATTAATACTTAACCTCAAAATTTGTACACCCAAACTACTATTATTATATATACTTTTAAATGTTATGTTTATGTATTGGGAATTTTCTAACCAGATGTAATAATTAAAATTAGCAAAGCAATAATTTAATAAAATCTACTTTGGTATGCTGAATATTGAAAAAATAAGAGAAATTACCATAATAATATGATACAGATAGATCTACATTCTATTGTTTGATTAAGACCGACTAGCAACAGAAACTGAGTACCAATATAAGATAAAATATCTCCTCTTCAAGTTGCAAATAAAATGGAAAGCAATATATATTTTTGCATAGTTATACAAATGTTCATGTAAAGTTTTTTTGTTTTTTTTTTTAATACTATTTTCTTAAATGCATTAAAATAATGGGTGAATGGCTATTTGAGTCCTGTTCTTACTTTCTGGATACGCCTTAAATAATGACAGTGAATTAAATTTTTATTGTTCTTATATCTGTCTTAATGATAGTATTTTTTTCCTTTTTCTGATGTCTTAGAATTCTAAGGTGTTCTAAAAGCAATGTAAGAGACAGTTATAGGAAAAGATACCTAAATAATTTTAGAACTATTCTAAATAGATTTACACTTCTATCAATTCAATCACCATTATAAAGCATCCACTGTATATCAGCACTCAGATAGCAGACAGACGTTGGCACAAATTATTTCATGAATAATTAAAATGAAAGCATCTAATATTATATGAGAGAGGTATGCTTTACCTGGATTAGATGAGGCAATGCTTTTAGTGTAAGGCAAAACCAAATTCCCAGCTTGCATGGAAGCAAATCATGCCACTGTGGTTTTGTCGGTAATCTAAAGGGAAAACACAAAAACAAAAACAAAGAAGCAAAATATAGAAAGAATGTTGGGAGACAAATATTTTTATAAAGATCATTAATTCTTTCATGATTTATGAAATGAATACCTGTTTCAACAAAAGTACAAGGAAATTTTTCAATGTAATACTTATGACAGTTATCACTACATTTGATGTGCCTATCATGAAGTACATTAGTACTTACACATAAGTGCATTAGTACATATAGCAACTAAGAGAATTTAGGCAAGATTTGGGGGAAGGAGACTCCTAGACAAGTTATAAAGCTGAAGAAACAAAAGCCCTCTTTCTAACCTGGACTTTTCATCAGTTCTGTAAAATGAATTCTTAAACCTTATGATTACTTCAGCTATAAAAGACTAAGCATCATCAGAGTGTTCCCAAGTGCTGACAACCAGATATGAAGACTGCAGTATAAACAAACCAATACATAAAAATTAATGTCATTTGCAGAACAGAAGACAGGCAGAATAGTCTCTGATCTCCATCTCACATTGATCCAGTTCCTGCCCTGCTGTGTGAACTATTTAAACCCTTTATTTCTTTTTATGAATCAATATTAGAAATGGTATCTTTTTGAGTGTACTGCATATCACTGCCTTTCTACATATTGTCACTTCTGGGCTAAACACTAAAGTGATAGATTGTTTTTTCTAGGAATACGTTATTTCTAAAGTTCAGTATAAAAATTTCACAATGACAAGAATTTGGGAGTTTGATTACTTAAACATATATTTACACTTTCCAAGAGAAAAAAACCTGTGGAACTTTTGCCTAAGATTAGGACTTGTCTCATAAACTATGGAACAGTACTAATCTTTTAAAAAACCTACTACAGCTGTAAGTATTACATATCTGAAATGAATATATATATATATTAAGTTGAATCATATCAAAGACATTTTAAAAGTTTCAAATTACAAAATATTTTTATATTCTCCCACCTTTCATTTTTTTCTGAAGCACCAAGTTTTGATACATCCACACTCTTGCTGCCTGTCTTTTTTTTCTTTTCTCTTTTTTTTCTACTAAGCAGTTCATCCTTAATGTGGAAAGAATTATGGTTACAGGTTATCATTAACATGTACTCTTCAAATGTTATCAAGAGTCTTCTGTGAAGGGTAAACATTATAGAAGAACATTTATGCAAATGTATGTAGGGTCCAACATGATTAAGTAAAATCATCAATCTTTAACAATAACTGTTGCCATGGCATCCAGTCCTTAAACACACATGAAGTTCAGCACTGTCAGTCATGTGTATCTCCATAGCAATCAAAGTTTTCCAAGAGGAGAAAGCATTCAACTTACTTTTTCTCATTCATCCAACTTTAATAATGTCACTTCAAAAAGAATGAGTAAACAGATGCTAATTTATGAATACTGATAAATATGTTTGATTATCTTTAGCACATAAATAAAAGTTCAGAGCTGAATAAACTATGTAATGGTATGTTAAAATAAGAAAAGTGTAATTTTTTAATCAACTGATCCCTGAAATTATAAAATTATACTCACTTCAAGTCATATATTTAAAACCTTTAAACATTCTTTATATAAAAGGCTATAACACAAAAATTTCTAAGAATCATTTTTACATAAAAAATATTTCTGTTTGGAAGGTGACAAGAAAGAAAACATGGCCCTACCTTTTAACTTTCAGCTAGATATTTGGGCCTTCACAAAATTTTATGACAAACTCAAATGCCACATTTTTTAAAAAGAAGTTTTTTTTCTTATGTCATGGGTTCTTTACACATTGAACAATAAATACTGAGTACAAAACTTTTAGCATAAGAGTGTATATAGAAAAATTGAAATTTCTATCAGTTGAAAAATAAAATGTCTGAAATTAAGGAGGCTAGATCATTTGATTTATTACCAATACTTACCAGTTGTTTTTCCAGGTAGATTGACCAAACCACAGCATAATGACCCACTGTGAGAATAATGAACAAAAGTAATGCCAGCTCAGCATTGCTCATTTTTCTCACCCGCCTGTAGTAGAATACAGGCTGTCGCCAATCTGGAAGTCCATTGATCAGAATATCATCATACCTACAGTAGCAAATACAACAGTTTTTCATGGGGAGTTTAAAATAAAAGCAAAAAAATTAATTCAAGCCTAAACTTAATAAGAGGAAAGAGAAAAGAATTTTCTCCAAAATTATATAAAACTTATGTAGATTATTAGCATTACAATGGCCTATAAATTCAAAACACTGCATATAGTACAGTCACAGACAACCTTCAAAAAGATACACAGTAATATACTGTGGATACCAGACCTGTGTTTAACAGCACCCCAATTACGTGACTTCTGGAAGGACATCTAAACTAACAAGACATATAGTCTACTTCTCTGTCACTGTCTGCAGTAAAGACCCTACCACAGAAGTCAGCAACAAAAGGAAAGATCTCAACGGAAGAAAAATCAAGATAAGAGGCTCTTTGTTACCATGAATTATATATTAATTGAACCAAATTCAGGATGAATTTTCAAGTCTGTGCTATTATTTCCAACCCTGTACCATAGTTTAAGGTTGAAATATTTATATATACTATTTTATCAAAGCTTCTTCATGACTAGAAGCCTATGAGTACCTTTTAATTTTGTATTGCTCAAATTCCTTTAAAGAATAAAGTTTCCAAATTAAAAAGAGATGGGAAACAACCAGTGTTTATGTCAGATTTCTCAATAAAACTGTTTATTTGTAAACATTTAAGTGGCAATTTCCTCATTTTTGGCTTTGCTGGAAGGAAAGAACATAACAAATAAAAGCTTTTCCAATAATACATTTTAAATCAGCTTTCTTTGGAATAAAGTTTCAACTGAATGGAAATTTACCTGTCAGACCACTACAAAGATAAATATTTTTAAGGTTAAAAATCAGGAGTAACATTTATGATTGTAAAACTCAAAATGGTCACACACAAACACTGTATGTTCAAAACACACAACCTGTTAATCTTAATTGAACACAACTCATTAAATATTCTAATCACACTATTTCTCGAATTAAATCTTCACTGAAAGGCCTAATTTGGTGCAACACATTGACCAAAATATTTTAATTAAAAATATTCTGAGTTAGTCGCAGGCCTAATTACAGGAATAGAAATAGGGCCTATATTGTCAGGCAGGTCAGTAGAACTCAGTAGTAGGTTTTTCTCAAGTAAATTGACCGATCTAGGAATAATAGCGCAGCTGCTAAACTGCCAGTCTTGACATGTAAATCAATTTAAATGCAACAACTGCAGTAGCTACTTTGATAGTTATTAAATTGATACCTTGGAGATATGCTTAAAAAAATAAGCACAGGATTTATTATAGGCAACTTCTTTTTTCAGTAGAATATTGGTTACAAATTTGAAATATATTTTATTAGCAAATCTGGAAAACCTAACATTTAGATCCACTTAGATTATTAATAATAATGGCAGATCAGAATAACCAGTGTTCAAAGCAGAAGACATTAATTAGTACTAAACTCTTAAAAGGCAATGTGTAGTGTACAATAGTGTACAAATTAAAATATGGCTGTGTAGTAGCCAGATAACAAAACTGATGTTAAATATTCTCCTTTTTAAATATGCAGAGCAATTCTTGAACACTATAATATCAAGATAAATAAGATTTCATCAAAACTATCATTCCTGCCCTCAAAAGTTTGTTTAAATTTATCTTTGTATAAACTGACTCAGTTTAAATTAGAAATGGATTGGCAAAAAGGTTTCAGGATTACATTTGAATGAAGGCCAATGAATGTTAAATCCTGAATTTATTCTAAATCTATATTCTACTCCAGATTTGCTCATGGAAAAATAAGTGAATATAAAAATCACTATTTTCAGCTAATGTAAAGTGGTTATTAACAAAGAACATCTAAGGAAATGGTGACAATTCCCTAAGAGCATTAATAAGTATTAAATTTGTTTTAGATCTAAACTGTATTGGAAGAAAACATAACTAAACTCATGCTATGAATCTTATCCCACATATTTTATCACTATCATTGTTGAAATGCTTTGTATGTATTAATAGCTACTTTTTCCTACCCCACATACAAGTTGTGTTTAGTGTACAGCCAAATTCAAGACAGCAAAACCTCATGCACTGAACACATTAAACAGAACCAGATATTTACTAAGCTATGTTTGCCACTTTAAACAACAGTCTCCAAGGATTAAGCTTAGAATCAATGCTCTATTGATTTTACTATCAATGAACATTATGGCTCATACGACTGGCCATTTTAAGGGAAGATAGCTGCTATTACAGTTCACTTTTTAAGAACATATGCTGTTAAAGATAAATCCTGCTTTCCTGAAACACTGAAAAATAAAGATATTTCTTAAAATATACTGAGACTGTATTTATAATTATTTAAGAAAAAAATGTGTTGACAACTCATAAAATTTAAAACATTACTGTGTTTTGCTTTCTCTATATTTAACACATAACACTGATAAAATATTCTGTAATTCAGCTCATACAAACTGCTCTGAATAACCTGTTAAAACCAGATTAAGAATATGCACATTATCATTATAAGAAAATACAAAAGTAAAGATGTTTGATGAAAATATCACTAATGCAAAAAAATGATATGGAGTCATAAAGGCTAATATCTTGGAAATTAAAACACGAATTAACCAATACCACAATCCACATATGATTTAATATATGTTTACTTTGATTTTCTTAAAATGTACCTGATAAACATAAAATAATGGTTATGTAATCATTAGTAAATTTGATTCTACAATCTCAATTTATCAAATATATTTAGCCTAATATAAACACTGGAAAGCAAATAAATCTAAAAATGTTTAAATTACCAACAGAAAAAATGTTATATAAATATAAAATATTCTCATATTTTGAAATGTAAAACAGTTACTATGAAACTAAAATAGAAAACATATGTTATGAAAACGAATACTTAAATAATTCTAGCATGTGCCTAAACTGTGAATTTCCCATCATACAAAATTTGAAATTTTAGTTTAAAACAATAACAACAATGACCATCTAGGTCACATTTTGGACCCAAGAGTAAAAATTACCTACACAAAGATCATAAACAGGAAACACATCTAAATTAATCGATCTTACTCTCCTTTAAAAATGAATACATATGTAAAAACTTGTGGAATATAGCACTTTCTCTATTCCATATAACAGGTATCTTATATCTTCTAATTAGAGAAGGTACTAAGATAGATTTCTTACTCTCCGGTTAGTGTTTATTTTTCTTCAGACACATCTATAATCAAACTTAGAATAATGAGGTAATGGATTTGTAAATGTTTAGCATATTAAGGCTGAGATAACTATACTTTTCGCTGAATTTGTAAGCAAAACATGATTTAGTAAACTAAAAAAACATATTCAACTTTTACAAATAAAGTACCTTAAAATAGACCAAAAATCCCCCCAAAATTTAAAGTTGCACAACTGGGTTAGCAAAATAATACTGGTTAAAAATTTATAATAGATTTTAAATAAAAGTAATATACTAATATTACTAAAGCACAATCTAGTGTATATATGTAATGACTAGTATCTACTTGGTACTTTTTTCAGCTAACACTCAGGGCACTTGCACAGAAATTTATGTCAGACTATAGCTGAGCTGCTATTCCCCAAATTAAACAAGTACCTGGGAGTTGAGAAAAGGCTATTATGCCTTCCTTACACCAGCCACACAAACTTGTTATTTGCATACTATAGTCTATGTTTTGGGGAGAAAAAAAAGGCTTAGAAATTTATTCACAATTTCACTATTAGGAATCTATTCAAGAGAAATAAAGAAAAAAAAATCTGTTCATACAAAGACTTAAACGTGAGTATTCATAGCAGCATTGCTCATCATAGCCCCAAAGTGGAAACTACCTAAATGTCTATCACTTGATGAATAGATAAACAAAAGTTGTATATGATATGGAATATTACTCAGCAATAAAAAAGAATTATCTACTGGTATATGCTACAATGTAGATGTGCCCCAAAAAGAGTGTCATAGAAAGAAGCCAGATGCAAAAGAGTACACATTACATGATTTCATTAATAGGAGATGCCCAGAAAAGAAATTTATAAACACAGAAAGGAGATCAGTGATTACTTGGGTCTGGGAGTAGAGTGGGGATTGCCTGCAAACAGGCTTCAGGGAATGTTTGGAGGTGATGGAAATGTTCTAAAACTGGATTGTGGTGTCTGCACAACTCTGTAAATCTATTAAAAATCATTGACTTGAACACTTAAAATAGGTGACTTCTATGTATGCAAATTATACCTAAGTAGGGCAGTTTAAAAATAAAATTTGCTTTTCCTTAAAAAAAAATCAGGTTATCTAGTTTATCTACTTCATTGCTATTCTCTTTCCTACCAAAATTAAAGAATGCACTTGATTTCAGTGAAAACACAATTACTCGTAAGGGAAATAAAAAAAGAAACATATATGACAATTTTCCAAACTGTAAGTTCCTGGGATGTTACACATTTAAAAGTACTTATTTAATGAATATTTATAATAAATGTGATACCAAAGAGCATTTTTTAATACCAGCATACGACAATATTCCTTTAGAAGATAAAAATGACTACTGGGTTTTTCTTCTTAAAGGAATTAGAAACATTAGGTAACTGTCTGGAGAGGTGCTTTTCTCCTATATGTTTAAATACACATAGGTCACCTGGCCTCAGGCGCAAGCTTTAGAGAAGTGATTCTCAGCTTGATTAGTTAAGATTTTTGCCTCAAGGAAAACCAGTTACCAAAGAGTTACTTGTGCCTCAAGGGGTATAAATACTACAGCTGTTTGTGTAACTGTCAGATTCATTTTTTTCTACTAACACTGTAAAAACATTGCAAAGGGAACAAATCCTAAAAAGAAAATGTTAGATGCATCTATGTTAATGAAGAAACATTTTATACAGAAGAAGTGATTTGTTCTGTAAAGATATAAATGATTTTTCAGGAACTGAAAGAAATTGTTACAAAGTTTACTGACTTTTAAGGTAACAACAAACAAAAAGACAAAATCTGATGCCAAAGACATAGGGAGACTAAATAAAGCTATCTTTACAGACACATTCTTGATGTGTGAAATAAAACTAGGGGCTCAGGGAGAGAAAGCAACTAGAAAATATGCACAGAATGACCAACACTTCTTTCAACACACTTCTAGGACTCTTTCAACACTATGGATTATCTCAAACCAGAGGAATGTCTGCTATGGTATCTGGACCAATGCCAGCCCTTGTTATAAAGCAAGAACACTTACAGAGAATATCTTGAGTCCTTGCTTTGCAATCTGGCAAACTGAGGCATTCAAATTAAAGAGTTAAGCTGAGAAGCAAGAGTAGTAGCTAACATTTTAGGATATAGAATAATTCCAGATAAAACATTCAAATAATTTTTTTTTAAAGAAAAGATTAGTCTACACTAGCCTAGAATAGAAAATATCAGTCTGTATCACACACTACTGTTTTGTGAAATTTCTGCTTCAAGTGTGTGTATGTGCACCTGTGTTCTGAGGCATGATGCAAAATATGCTGCCCCCCGCAATATACTTACTGTGGGTCTGACTTAAGAAACTTGGAAGCCCAATGCAATAGTGTCAACACATTCCACACATTCTGAAGGAGCAAAGGAAAGGGGCCTTTCTGCAATCTCCTCTTAAGTCACTGGCACTATAAACTATGTATAAATTTATTACTACTCTTCTGAAAGGGCCACAGAGAAGTCTCGAAGTGAGGGGGCTGTCTTCCCTCCGAAGTTTAACTTAAATGCAGAATCACCAGAGCAGAGTAAGGGAAGAGAAGGAGGCAAAAGAAATAGGAAAGAGAAACAAGTACTTTTCTTCCACACCTATTTTCTACAGACTTATACAAGTCTGTTCTCTTACTCACAAATAACAGATTTATTTTGAGAGTGAGAAAACATCAAGAAATTGTGATAACATGAGTATCACTAACAGCCTAATTCCAAAACATTTAAGGAATGGGGGGGGGGGGAATACCACCAAGCACAATTAGGAGCTATTACTGATATATCAAAAATGACTGGGCATTTGTTTCAAGTCAAGTGGTATCTGTAAGTCCCACAGCATAGACACTCATGTTAAATCGTATCTAATGGAGCTATGACTTGGTAACATTATGACTCACGATCCTGAAGTGTACAAGTACTGAATCAACCTAGTGAATATTTTCAATAGAAATTAACTCTGCTGTAAACATAGGAAGAAACAAAAATAAAATACTAACTTATAATAAATGTCTAGTAAGACAATTCCTTCCTTTACAAACTAAGACAAACTGTAACATCTTAATTCAAAAGCAGAAATGAACACTCACCTCTGCCTTCGTTCATCATCCTTTAAAACTTCATAAATGGCCACCAACTAAAATAAAAGCATTACTTTAAAATAAAAATACTCTCAGCTATAAGAAATCACTTAGGAAGGTGAACACACTATAATGCACAAGCAAAAACCCCTATGTGTCATATATAGGATGAACAGATACAATCTTCATTATATGTAACATTTTCTATTTTTAGTAGAACATTAAGAGGTTAAAAAATGCTTGATACCAAAATAAATCTTTGTGAAAGATGCAAAAGTAATAATTATGTTAAAATGTGCTTTTAAAAAGCAAAAGCTGTAATTTAGACAAGAAAATTATGACAATTATGACCCTCCAAGAATTTAGAGATTCTAATATAAAAAATGATGGTGATATTTTGTAAAAAATTGAGTGAACATGGCATTCTATTTCTAAACTACAATCCCATTTTCAAACAGAATTATTCTACATATAAGTTACTATTTTTATTAGAAAATATTTATTTATAAATTTGTTATAAAATATATATAATAACAGCACACTTCACTTACTTGTCTAAACTGAATTTCTGCATTTTCATCTTTATTCTTGTCTGGATGCAAAGTCAGTGAAAGCTTACGATATGCTTTTCTAATGTCTGCAGATGAAGCATCCTGGAGGTGGTAGGGGGAGGGGAAAAACACAAAGCAAACGTTGTCAGAAAAAGAAATTCCCAGAACCTTGTTAAGATCTGAGAAGACAGCCAACCAAGTGCAGGACCCCAGGCAATGTAATTTGAGCAATCAGTCTAACAACCAGGCTATGCAACTAGCCTGACCCACATGACTGAACAATTATTCAATCTAATTTGGCTCTCCTCTTAACTTTTCATTACCATATAGTCATTTAAAGAAGACAGTGTTTGGCAAAACTTTTCAAACACTTGCCTTCCTAAAATTAACCAATAAATCTTTTTCAGTAATTAAGAGATCAAAAAGAAACAAATTAAAAATTAATACATCCATGTGCCTTCAAAGAAGATCTTTATTTATTTGAGAATCTTAAAGCCAATTTCTGAATCCCACGCTTACCATATGTGGTTTCTTCATTGTTATTTATATTGAATTTACCATCGAGCCACAACCTATGGAATCTCAATTTCCCATGTCAAAAGTATGCCTATTTGAAGGCAGTTACATTTGTATTTATCCAAAATAACTGTAATTAGAAGTAGTTGTATGTATTGTACTTAATATTTTTTTAGTACTTCCAAGGATGTTTTCAATGGAGTCCAGTTTCCATGGTCTAGCTGGTAGTAATAAATTTGTGCATTATTAATATAGTACAAACATGTTTAAAAAGTCACAATAATTCAGTAGGAATAGGTTGGATTAAATGGATGTTAAAATTACATTCTATATAATCCTGTGTGTATAGATAAACTCAGAAAACATGGTTTTACATGGCCAGCATAAAAGACATAACAGTAACAAAGAACACGATATAAAACTGGGTTTAAAACTTTATCTCCGCTGAGTTTAAAAATTATTCCAATAACTAGCATATTCATAGAGGTACAAAATAACAAAACTGTTTATTAAATTGTATTTTGTTTTATAGCTGAAAATTTATTAACTCCTAAAACTACTTTACTTGAAAAAGTTCAAATGCCTAAAAAACCAAACCAAATCAAAACAGAACAAAAATCTTTGTCCCTGGGACTAAATAGTTGTTAAAGAAATAGAGCTGGAGAGAAGTAAAGTGAGACTATAATCTGTCTGTCAAGCTTTCCTTTATGAACCATTATTTTCATTATCAATTTTCTGGGGCTTACTGCTCCAGGGTGTCACTCTTATTAAAAATCTCAACTTAGGTGTGAATATTTTTGTGCCTTACTGAGGACTGAGAAGATATAAAGTCAGCAGAGTAACTTTTGAAAATAATACAGTTAAAATTTTCATTCTAATTTGCTAAATAGAATTGATGGGCTCTAAATTCTTAATAGGTAACATGCAGTAGAAAGGGACGATTACTGAAAATTTGTGATGGAGATTTTGTTGAGTGAAGAGGTCAACAAAATGAATAACTGTTCTCTAACTGGGCCTTTAATTTTGTATTTTATTAAATTAGGACTATATCATAGAAAAATTCCCAAAGTAGATTTCTTATAAAATAAAGCTTACATGTTTTATCATGTTACAAAATCAATGCATACTCATTACGGAACACCTATGACTTACTTAAAAATAAAAATAACTTACAGTCCCCTTCTTCCAGTCTTGCCATGCTGATTCTAATTCTCCATTTTTCTGCCACAATATGTGCTCTAAATATAAATGTAGCCATATGGCTCTCCTATTTCAAACCCTTCAGTAACTCCCAAATGCCTTCATCATCTGTCTTTTCCAATCTTTTTAGCTTTATCTCCCACTATCTTGGCCCATCCTCCTAGTCTCCCAGATCATTACACATTAGGAGGCTGTTCCCCAACCTCATGTTTTTTGTTTTGCACCCAGCTGTAGGTACAGACAATTCTCTCCTAACTAAAGAATGAGTGCCTCGGCATACACACAGGTATTGCCTGACTTTTTCCTCTTGAGAATCTGCCCAGTACAGTTATTTCACCAATTAGCTCCACCCTAAGTGGACAGAACTGAAAAACTCGAGGATTTCCCTACCTAAAAGCTATGCTCTAGATAAGCTTCACTTCGAACTAGCTTATGTATTTAATTTTAGCAAATTATTCTAAGAAGCTTATTTCCTTATAACAAAGCTATGAAGTAACTATAGTTGTTATTAGGCCCATTTTCTGATAAGATAAGTGAGACAAAGAGAGGTTAAGTAACTTGCTCAAGTTCATGCTATTGGTAAACAGATGAAAATAGAACTCAAACCCCAAAAGTGTTTTATCAGAATCAGAGACTCCTACGTCAGCTCTTTAGATCCAGCTAGTAGATTTGGATTGAGTCACTTCACAAGAGGCTACAGCTTTGGGAAGGCAGTGAGAATAATTGTTACATTCATAGTGATCTGATAAACCATATGGAAAACATCCACATAACTACAATGCGAATGTTCAACTGCAATTTTAAAGGTAAAGACCCCGATATGTGTTAACTTTTCTAACATTTCACATCATATTTCTATGAGAGACCTGCATATTAGAACATTTACCTCCCATAATCACTAGATTAACTTTTTATCTCTCTGGCAAGTGAAGAAAATTTTTTGATAGGGCTCACTTCAAAGAGAGCCATACCTCAAAACATAATAATCAAATTGTTGAAAGTCCTGGGTGAATTGGTTATCTTTAACGCTATTGAGATCAGATCTACAGGGTTCAATTGCCAGAATTCTTTTCCTTCTAAATGTGACAGTTCTTTGGCAACTTGGACATGAATTGTCTTAGTATTGGATGACCCATGTAAAGAAGATACATATGGTTATTCTAAAGAAACAAACAACAACAAAAGCCAGTCCCCCCAAAAACCCCAACTATGAAAGTAATGTTCGTCAAAATTAAATGCAGTGGATGTCAGCAAAGATAGAGTAGCAAACTCCAAGGACCTGTCTCTTCACAGAAACAGCAAAAAATGTAGCAAAAATAGTCAGAATCAACCCAAACTGAACTATGCAAACTACTCAAACCAGGCAACTACTTAATCAGGAAAAAGACAGCTAATTCTCAGTTAGGGTCTTGAAGATACCAATCTGAGTTCTCTGTGTGGGTTCCTAGTGCAGAAGGAAGCAAAACAGAGTTGGTTCTTAACTGTGGTTGTTTGTTTTGGTCTATTTGTTCCCTGATGGACTGTGTTAGGAGCTTACTTTTATTTTACCAAACTCAGTACTCTCCCAAGTCAGAGAGGTAATTAATTATCTAGGATATTTGTTAAAAACACTTAAAGGTAAATTTATTAGCTAGTGCCAAAATGAGGCAAGGGATAGCAGTTGGGTCATACAATAGAAACCTCAAAAAGCTTGGGAGGAAAGACTAGTAAGATGCTTTGGGGAATATGGGCTTTGAAAAGCTCCCATATATTCCTTGGAAACTAAAAGACCATGTGCATGCCCAAGGTGGAGTACATCCTTTCTGAGAATGTACTCAGAAAGACCTGCAAAGGTCCTAAATTCTCACTTCTGACTGATTTTTAGCTTGGACACAGCAGAAAGTGAAAGCTAAGAGAGAGCTGTAAACCTAGTTGAGTGTTGAAACCATGCCCCAATATATACATATAACCCATTGCCAAAGACTAAGTACCCCCCAAACCCCCAGGTCCAAGCCTTTAAGGAAATCTGTTGAATCATTAGCTGACCACTAAGCAATTCAAACAGAGATGTCAGTGGCTACACACAACAAAGAATATACACTACAAAATTCATTTTAAAATGTCACTAAACAAATAAAACCACAAGCAGCAAGACCCAAAACAAACAAATAAACATAAACAACCAACCAAACAAAAAACAAACCAAAGAACCCCTGGTAGGGTGGGAGAATCTGATTAAATGATGTACTCAAAATGTCTAGTATTCATTAAAAATTATGAAACATGCAAAGAAACAAGAAAGTATGGGGGAAAAAGAAATTAATAGAAATTGTCCTTGAGGAAGCTCAAACATTGAACTTACTGAACAAGGACTTCAACTATTTAAAATATGCTCAAGAGAACGTACAAAGAACTAAAATACAAGAGTCATATCTCACCAAACTGAGAATATCAACAGAGACAGAACTTTTGAAAAGGAACCAAAAAGAAATTCTGGACTTGAAAAATAAAATAACTGAAAATAAAAATTCACTAGAAGGGCTCAAAAGCAGAGCTGAGCAGAAGAAAGAATCTATGAACTTGAAGATAGGTCAAATTGAGATTACCCGATATAAGGAACAGAAAGAATGAAAAAAGATGAACAGCACCCAAGAGACCTGTACAACACCATAAAGAGTTCCATCCTACACAAAATGAAAGTCCCAGAGGGAGAAGAGAGAAAGAGGGAGAAAGAAAAATATTTGAAGAAAAAAATGCATGAAGATAGCCAAATTTTGATGAAAGATATAAATATATGCATCCAGGAATCTCAACAAACCCAAGTAGGATCACTTCAGAGAGAGCCATACCTTAAAACATAATAATCAAATTGTTGAAAGTCAAAGACCAAGAGAGAGAATCCTGAAAGCAGCAAGAGAAGTAACTCATTACATACAAGGGATTCTCAATGTTATTAATAGCTAATTTATCATCAGAAACCATGGAGTCCAGAAGGTAGGAGAATGACATATTTAAAGTGCTAAGAAAAACCTTTATCCATGAATTATATATCTAGCAAAATTATCCCAAAAATGAAAGAGAAATGAAGATATCACAATTAAACAAAAACTGAGGATTCACAGCTAGTAGATTTGCTCTAGAAGAAATGCTGCAGGGAGTTCTTCGGCTGAAAGGAAAAAAAATACTAGACAGTAACTCAAATCTATATGAAGAAATAAACACTGGTAAAAATAATATATAGATAAATAACAAAAGTCAAAAAGATCAATTGAAAAAAACCCAAATCCAAAAAAACTCAACATCCAACAAAGAAAAGGCCCAAACCTAAAAACTTTATGACTTAACTAGTGAAATCTAGTAAACAGTTAAAGAAATCACTAGTTCTCTACAAACTCTTCCAAAAATTAGAGGAAGGAATGCTTCCTAACTCATTCTGATACCAAAAGCCAGACAAATACCACAAAAAAAGAAAACTATAGATCAATATCCCTTGTGAATATTGATACAGAATTCCTTAACAAACTTTTGGTAATCCAAATTCACCAGAATATAAAAGGGATTATATACCATGAATGCAAGGGTGGGTCAGTGTATGAAAATTAATATTATATACCAAATCAACAAAATTAAGGACAAAAATCACATAATCATCTCAATTGATGGATAAAAGATATGGTAAAATACAACCCTGTTTGATAACAAAATGCTAAAACTAGGACTAGAAGGGAATTTTCTCAAATTGATAAGCGGCACGTATGAAAACCCCATAGCTGATCTCATACTTAATAGTGGAAGTCTGAAAGTTTCCCCCCAAGACTGGTAATAAGAGGGATGTCTGCTCTCACCACTTTTGGACTGGAAGTCCTAGCATGAGGAGCTAGTCAAGAAAAAGAAAAGACATCTAAATTGGAATGGAAGAATTAATACCATCTCCATTCACAGATGACATGATTCTATACAAAGAAAATCCTAAAGCACGGGGCACCTGGCTGGCTCAGTTGGAAGAACAAGCAACTCTTGATCTTGGGGTTGTGAATTTAAGCCCCATATTGGGTGTAGATGTTACTTAAAAATAAACTCTTTAAAAAAAAAAAGAAAAGAAAAGTAAATCCTAAAACATCACAGAACAAGTATCAGAGCTAATAAATAAATTCAACGAGTTGTAGGACACCAGATCAACATATAAACTATCAGGTGTATTTCCATACACTAGCAATAAGAAGATCTGAAAATGGAATTAAGACAAATCTTTTAGGATAGTATCGAAAAGAAGAAAATACTTAGGAATAAGTTTAACAAAAATGTAACATTTTTACACTGTGAGTTATAAAACATTGCTGAAAGAAATGAAAGATCTAAAAAATGAGAGACATCCATTTCATGGATGGGAAGGCTTAATATTGTTAAGATGGCAATACTTCCCAAGTTGATCTACAGATTCAATGCAATCCCTATGAAAACCCTACCTGGCATTTTGCAGAAATGTATATGCTTATCCTAAAATTCACAGGGAAATGCCAGAGATCCAGAATAGCTACAACACCTTGAAAACAAGTAACAAAACTAGAGAACACACAAGTCTTGATTTCAAAATTTCCTATAAAGTTGCAGTCATTAAGATTGTGTAGTCAAGGCATAAGGATAGATGTATAGTTCAATATAAGAATTCAGAGTCCAGAAATAAACTTATCCATTTATGGTCAACTGATTTTCAACAAGGATGCCAAGAACATTCAATAGGGAGAGAATAGTTTTTTCAACAAATGATGTTGAGACAACTGGATATCCACATGCAAAAGATTGAAGTTGGACCCTTACCTCACACTACAAACACACAAAAAAAGCTGGAAATGAATCAAAGTCCTAAATGTAAGAGCTAAAATGATAAGACTCTTAGAAGAAAACATAGAGGTAAATGTATATGACCTTGGATTGTACAATGGACTCTTAGCTATGACATCAAAAGAATAGGAAACAAAAGATAAAATAGAGAACTATACATCATCAAAACTTAAAACTTAAAAACACTGATCACATGTTCGGTGGTTCCTTAAAAAAATAAACATAGAATTACACTCTTAGACATTTATTGAAAAGAATGAAAATAGGTGTTCAGTCAAAAACTAGTACAAAATGTTCATAGCAGCAATAGTCAAAAAGTGAAAACGACCAAAATGTCCATGAATTATGCATGTATAGACAAAATGTGGTGGTATAGGTCAATACATACAATGAATTCAGACATAAAAAGGAATAAGGTACTGAAATATGCCACAACACAAATAAACCTTGAGAAAACTATGCTAAATGAAAAGAGCTGGACAAAAAAGCCATATATTACAGGATTCCATTTTAACTGTACATTTGTACTTTATATACAAGTCCACTGAGAAAACACAAATTAGTAGTTCCCACAGACTGGAGAGGAAGAATGAGAGAGTGACTGCTTAATGTACACAGAGTTTCTGTTGGGGTGATGAAAATGTTCTGGAAAATGACTGTACAACACTGTAATATCCTGGAAATCACTGAATTATATACTTTAAAATGGTGAATTTTATGTCTCATGAATTTTATTTCTAAAAAATTAAAGAATGCATTCATTTCTTTCAGCAACTGCTAAAAATTGAAAGAACTGCATGCTACGTACTAGGCACTATTCTAGCCACCATAATATTATTAATTGCCTTGATTCCTATAGCCGTTTGTGAGAAGTATAACTATTATCTCTGTTTTAATGAGGACACTGGGGCTCAAACTGGGGCTGAGTAATCTGCCCAATGTTACACAGGTAGCATGGCAAAAATTTCCTGCAAGAAATGTGATCTCACTTACTATGCTATCTCTTTTAAAGATTATTTTATGCATATCCTATGGTCACACCTTGGTTATCTTCTACTGTAAGATATGCTATATATCTCAAAATGGAGTCAACTATTTCTGGGAATCTGAAAAGCAGGATTACTAATGATCTGATACAGCTCAACCCAGAGATGTGTAAAATATATGGGTTGCTCCCTATGAACCACTCTTCTAGAGACAGATATGCTAATGTAAAAGAAAAAGTTCTCACCTAATTTACTTATGTATTGACATGGGCTAGCTGTTAGACTGGGTGGGGGGTGCCTGGGTGGCTCAGTTGGTTAAGCCTCTGCCTTTGGCTCAGGTCATGATCCCAAAGTTCTGGGACTGAGCATTGAAAATAAATAAGATCTTTAAAAAAAAAAAAAAAAGCTAGCTGTGAGATTGGGACAGATCTCAGAGAAACTTTACTTATATTCTAGATCATATTAGAGTTAGTCCCTTTCCACTTATTATAATGTTTATGCCAAAGATGGGTTTGAACATAACTAAGTAATTTACTAGCTATGTGAGTTTGGACAAATTTGGAAAAATTGCTTTCTCTAATATCAATTCTTCTTCTGTAAAATGGGGATGATAATGCTACAACACCTAAAACATGGTTGTGATGTTGAAGTAAGATGCATATGAATGACATGCTTATTATAGTGTGCGGTAGTAGTGATGAGTAAATGAAAATTATTATTATAACATGTGGGCTAATCTGTACCCCAATGTTTATAGCAGCAACGGCCACGGTTGCCAAACTGTGGAAAGAACCAAGATGCCCTTCAACAGACGAATGGCTAAGGAAGATGTGGTCCATATACACTATGGAGTATTATGCCTCCATCAGAAAGGATGAATACCCGACTTTTGTAGCAACATGGGCGGGACTGGAAGAGATTATGCTGAGTGAAATAAGTCAAGCAGAGAGAGTCAATTATCATATGGTTTCACTTATTTGCGGAGCATAACAAATAACACGGAGGACATGGGGAGATGGAGAGGAGAAGGGTGTTGAGGGAAATTGGGGGGGAGATGAACCATGAGAGAGCATGGACTCTGAAAAATAACCTGAGGGTTTTGAAGGGGCGGGGGGTGGGAGGTTGGGGGAGCCTGGTGGTGAGTATTATGGAGGGCACGCATTGCATGGAGCACTGGGTGTGGTGTAAAACTATGAATTCTGTTACGCTGAAAAGAAATAAAAAAAAAATAACATGTGGGCTAAAAAGTCACTATTTCTCCTTCATTTTTATGCTTGGCAAATCTGACTTGAATTATATTTGGATTTTCTTCTTTCTTTCTTCCTTCCATCCGTCCGTCTGTCCATCCATCCATCCTTCCTTTTCTTCCTCCCTCCTTCTCTCTCTCTCTTTCTTTCTCGTGGATTTGTGGTTGAGGAGAGTAAAATGGATTGGAGATTTTTTATTTATTGCTATGACATTTATTGAGTACCCACTATGTGCAAGCACTGAGGATATAGTGGTAAACAAAACACAACCTCTATCCTCATAAAAGTTTTGCAAAGAGCACTGAAATCTCTTCCTTAGGTAACCTAAGAGAGATTTCTTATTTTACTTTCTATAAAAGTTGGCAAAGTTTTTTTTTTTTTTGGCAAACTTTTTATATAAAAGTCAGATAGTAAATATTTGAGGCTTTACAGGCTGAAGAGTCTCTGTAGCAACTATTCAACTCTACCACTGTAGTGAGAAAGCAGTCAGACAATCCATAAAAAAATGGGTGTGGTGGGGTTCCAATAAAATTTCATTTTCAAAAACAGGTATGGCTGGCTTTGGGCCATGGACTGTAGTTTGTTGACCTCTGACTGATTGATTAATTTTTTAAAGATTTTATTTATTCATTTGACAGAGAGAGAGCACAAGTAGGGGTAGGGACAGGCAGAGGGAGAAGGAGAAGCAGGCTCCCTTGCTGCACAGGGAGCCTGATGTGGGGCTCAATCCCAGGACCCTGGGATCATGACCTGAGCCAAAAGCAGACGCTTAACCAGCGGAGCCACCCAGGCCCATCATGACCTAAGCTGAAATCGGGAGTCAGACACTTAACCAAATGAACCATTCAGGTGCCCCCAAAGTAAATTCTTCTTAATAAAACTTTCTAGTCTCTTGGAAAGACTCAGAGATATTTAATACAAGAGAAGAACATATATCAGATTCAGCAAGGAGAAAAGACTACAGTTACCCAAACTATATAGTTAGGCACAAAACTGAGGAAATTCAAACTCTGGTTGACATCCATGAATCTTAATTTGTGTAATGTTACAACATAAGATCAACTGCCTCAAAGTCAGTAAGTCCATGTAATCTTTCTGACTCAGTCATTTTTGCATTTGGTATTACTGATTAAAGCTCAAACTAAATAAACTCTTAACTTTGCCCTCTTTATTCTGGCTTTGCACTTAAATTTATCGGTCAACAGAGTCTACTCTCCCCCTCTACTTCCCCCAAAAGCCATCAAACAAAAACTAGACATAAATGCATGTACCACTATAAGAACTAAATAATAAAGACTTTGAAAAAAAGCTGTCTCTGGTCAATGGACTGGGGGGATAAGGCAGGAACCTTAAACTCTTCATATTAATATATGTATTCATCATATCTCAGGACCATGGGATTTTATAACCGGTGCATATAAAATTCAAAATAACTTGAAAAAGAAAAATGTTTTAAAAATAACTAAAAATAACTAAAAATAAATAATAATAAATAAATAATGAATAAAATAATAAATGAATAATAAATAAATAGAAATTTATTTTTGCCATGACTTCCATGGCAAAAATAAATAACATAGAATAAAGTAGTTTCCTTCATTATAAATATTAAGTCTGGGCTTCCATGGCTAATCTACAAAAGAAGCAGGGGGAAGCTTTGAGTTCTTCTGTTACAAATCATAATTAAAGTCAATTGCCTTTAGAGAAATCCATTGAAATTTATATAAGATGAAAGTTTTAATAGACTTTTCTTAGTATTAAACTATACACAGGAACCAATGATAGGTTTCCTGTATAAAATTCCCGGCTATTAATGCTCATATAGAACATTTACCTTATTATTCTTTGAGAGTCAAGATCAGTAAAAATGATTTGTTGACAAATCAGATAATTTCTAGTACAGTAAAAAAGGAATTCTGCCCCCTCATTTTTAACTTATATCTAAATAAATTTGGATTAATGACATGTTTATTTAAGTTGGACACACCTCTGCTCTCCCCACACAAGATTAAAAAAGTAAGCACTCTCCAGAATGTAGATAAAAAAAGAGAGTAGCTTCAAGAAACATCTGCTTCTGATATCTAATTACTGGGGGGACTGACTTGGCAGGAACACCAGGTCAACTATACACAAAACAAAATCATCACTTCTGGTAACCAGATTAGTTATCTTAGACTACATTTGGCAACTAATTCCTCTTGAAAGGGAGGTCTTTTTAACAAGTCAATGGCAGGTGGAAAAAGTAGGAGGGACAGTTCGATATTAAAGAGATTTAAGAGACAGAACAATCAAATGTAATATATGGACCCTGTTTGGTCTCTGATTAAAAAAACTAAGACGAGAAGGCATTTTGAAAAAACTGGGAATAAGAACAAATAAGAACTACATTCTAGGGGCTACTAAGGAATTATTATTAATTTTATTGCATAGATAATTATAACATAAGTATTTAAGAAAATGCCTTTATCTAAAAGATGCATAACATGTCATATTACCTGATATTTATTTTTAAATACTTCAGGGGAAAAAAAAGGATAATGTGGCAAATGTTGGTAATTTAAATTTCAGTGAAAGTATATGGGAGATTAAGTTATTCTCTCTACTTTTGTGTATGTTTTTAAATATTCATAATAAACCCCCCAAAATCAAAATGGTAAGCAATAAATCATGCAATATTCAGTTAAATCTATTATAATTGGTTATTACATGTATTTAGAGTTCTTGAAACCAAAGAGATATGCCATAAGAGACAATCTAGTAACAGCCAAGAATTAAAAAAAAAAAAAAAGGAAGAGTAAAGAGGGAAAGAAGGGGGGCGCCTGGGTGGCTCAGTGGGTTAAAGCCTCTGCCTTCGGCTCAGGTCATGATCCCAGGGTCCTGGGATCAAGCCCCGCATCGGGCTCTCTGCTCGGCAGGGAGCCTGTTCTCCCCCCGCCCCCCCCACCCCCGCTTCTCTGCCTACTTGTGATCTCTGTCAAATAAATAAATAAAATCTTTAAAAAAAAAAGAGGGAAAGAAGGATAAGTAGTGAAGCAAAAGTTACTATTTGATTATGATCCATTAGAGAAATAGAGAATTTATTATCATTTTTAAAGATGAGAAGGTAGCCACTGAAAATTTCCAAATTAACAGAAAAAGAAATTTGGCTAAGCGAACAGCAAGTAAAAGACAACAACAAAGTATCATAAATACTATAGACAAAATTAGAATAAAATCAAATGCAGTAATTTCTCAGTAAATATAAACATATATTCAGTTCATTTATCAAAATACGAATTATCACCAAACTGGGTTAAAAACAAAACCCGAAAGAGCAAAAACAAAGAGATGAACAAAGAGAAAAGTAAACAAAAGAGTGTTGACATTGCTATCAGAAAAATGGGAATCTAAAGTCAAAATTCACCACAAAGAGTGGTAATAGGTAATGACAAAAGGCATAGAACCCACTGAAAAATTAAAATAGTCACAAACCTTTTATGCTCCAAATGACCCCAAACCCATATACACATAACAGCAAAAATTCCTAAATATAAGAACTTCATAAAAACAATTATGGTCAAGGACTTTCATATGCCTTTTATAGAATTTGACATAAGTAAATAAAAACTAAGCAAAGTTATAAGGAATTTGAATAATTAAAAAAACCTTAAAGATGCTTATATTTTACATATATATGTGAACCTACATATGTTCACATATAAACATATAATAAACAGCACAACCTACCAAAGTCCAAGGCCAGAGATCATCAAAAAAAATCAGTAATGAATTTGGTCACGAAGAAAGCCTTAATTCTAAAAAGTGGAGATTTTACAGCTCACATTTTAAAATAAAAGTCAAATAACTAGAGTCAAAAATAACAAAAAGCCCCTCAGCTGCTGACAGATTTTTTTTAAAAAGATTTATGAAAGCAGAATTAAGATTTGAAATTACATACATTTTGCTTAGAAATAAAAAGGAAAATATGCAAAATCAAAGCCTCAGAGAGCTAAAGCCCTAAAGGGAAATATATGCAACCATAAATGCTATTATTATTTTTTTAAATGCCATTATAAACAGGACAAACTGAAAATGAATCAACCAAGTGCTCACCTTAAGAAAGTAGAAAAAAATAACAAAATACACAAAAGAAAATAGGACTAGTTATAAAAGCTGAAAGTAGTGAAACAAAAAAGGCAAGAAGGTAGTTTCTTTGGAAAGATGAGTAAAACGTACCAGAAGGTGCCTCAGCAGTCACTTGAAACTTCAGTTTCTGTATCTTGAAAATGGTCACGTATCAACTTTTACCTTCCTTTCCTCTGCCTCTATCTACTTTTTAATAGTAGGGCTGAATGATCTCATCTGAAAGATCAGCCCAGACATGTTCTAGATAGGACACGGGGAACATTTAAGATCTCTTGTTCACCTAATGCAAATGCCGTTTTACATTTATTCCCTTTCAGAGACAAGATGGCATTTACATAGCCACATGTGGCTACCAGCTAACAGTGTTTGACAATGCATTTCTAGAGCACATTCTCATATCACAGAAGATAGAAAGTAAAAAACTAGTAGTGAGTCGGGTTTGGTCAGCCCTCTGATAATAGAATCCAGAAATGAGGTAAAGAGCACTTTTGCTGGCAAACAAGGTCGAAAGTTTTTCTGTGATAGTATCAGTTAAAGTCCTATTATTTAACCACCAGCTTTGTGAATGTTGGGCACTTCTCTGAGTGAGGCTGGTATAGTTCTGGAGCTGGCAGAAGTTGCAATGGCTAACTGGTCATGGAAGTTTCTTGATCCTAGTGATTCCTAACTATAAGCAATCAGGGTATGGTTTAAGTAAGAGTTACAGGAGATAGGCAATGAGCTTATTATCTTGGGTAACTTGGGGGTAAAGAGAAGGAAGAATCTGTAAGAAATATTAGAAGAACTTATGTTGATAAATTAGGTTGAGGTTAAGGGCATAAATGATAGATGACTTGTAGGTGTCAGACTTGTACAAGTAAGGATACTGGTACCATTAGTAGAAGTAAGGAATATTGGAAGAGGATTGGAAGAGCAGAGAAAACCATGAGTTTGCCAAGCAGGAGGTGCCTTTGAAACAGTCGAGTGGTCAATTAAGCATCTGGATATGTAGTCTGGAGCTCAAAGTAGTTTGTGCTAGATGTATAAATTTAGCTGGGACATGAAGAAAAATCAAACCATGAATAACATTACTTAAAGAAGAAAGTATGGCGTGGTAAGATATGAAAGCCTAAGTGAATATAAAAAATGTAAACAATTAATGGCAGAGAACCAGAAGTAGGTAGAAAATCAGAAAAGTGGAGTTTTATTTTAAGGATAAAAGAATGGTCAGCAGTATCAATACTGCTGCTGCTACATAAAATGAACACGGAAATATATTGACTGGATTTACTCTTATGAACATCACTGGTGACCGTGGCTATTGTTTCGGTACAGACGCCAAAGCAGAGCGGGATAAGGAGAACGTGAAGTGAGGAAATGAAGAAATTCAAAAACTTGACTGCTAAAAATTAGAGATGTGGGATTGAGATAAGTTTTCTTTCCGTTTTATACTGTTGAGAAGAATCCAGTTGAGAGAAGAATTTAAACACAGGTCAATACAGGATTATTGACAGTATGCTTCAGAGAAGGTGGGGGCAGAGAGAAGGATAAAATTCAAATTATGAGAGAAAAACTGGCCTTCAAAGCAGAGACATCTCAACTGCAAAAAAGAGAGGACTGTTGTAGAAGTAAGCCTGTAGGTGGGTCATGGACAGCTGAAAGCAACTGAATGTAAATGTTATAAATCTTTATGATATGTAAATGTCATTGCTAATTAAAGTTGGGAATGAATTCTTTGCTTGAATTAACAGGAATGAGTGTAAAAGAGCTGGTGGTAAATGAGTTCTTTTAGCTTTCAACTCTTCATCAGAGGTAGTAGGAAAGTCATACTAAGAGAAAAAAATGGACAGGTAGAGAGAGGGGAGATAGAACTAGTAATAGTCTGTAGATTTTGTCTAGCTGTTCTGTAAAAGGAAATCTGAAGTATATAGTGATAAGTTGACATTTTAACTTAACCGTTTTTCCTACATTAGCATTTCTTCATATTTCTAGTTGTATGCAAAATAATTTATTAGTTTTAGAAGTTGATATGTGAAAAATCAAAATTAAACTAGACAATCACTGAAGAAAATGATCAGGAAAAAAAAAAAAGAAAATGAAGTTTTCTTTTCAGGAAGTTCAAATTCCCAGCATTTCTCCTTATGTAAGAATATTACATAGAAATAGATATACTTTATAATCTGTATATTTTCTATCCAAATGGCCAACAAACATATGAAAAAGTATTCTATTTAATTCATCACTGGGGAAAAACAATTTAAAGCCAGTGAGATACCACTTCATACCTGCCAGAATACATACCTACCAAAATGAAAAAGATAATTTTTTAATCTTTGTAAAATGAAAATTTTAACAAGACTTACACTTAAAAAAAAAGATAATACCAAGTGTTCACAAAAATATGGAGCAACTGTACCACAGAGGTAGTATAAAACTAGTAAAACCATTTGAAAACTTTGCCAGTGTCTACTAGAGCTGCATATACACATACCCAATGATTGAGCAACTTCATTCCTAGGTACATATCCAACAGAAATGCAAACATATGCTTATCAAAAGACATGTACAAGAATGTTCATAGATGTACTGTTCATAACAGCTCCAAACTGGAAACAAACTAAATACCCATCAACAGTAGGATGGATAGGGGCGCCTGGGTAGCTCAGTGGGTTAAGCCTCTGCCTTCGGCTCAGGTCATGATCTTAGGGTCCTGGGATCGAGCCCCATATCAGGCTCTACTCAGCGGAGAGCCTGCTTCCCCCTCTCTCTCTGCCTGCCTCTCTGCCCACCTGTGATCTCTCTCTGTCAAATAAATAAACAAAATCTTAAAAAAAAAAAAACCAACGAAAACAAAAACCCAGTAGAATGGATAAATAAATTGGGTACATTCATACAATGGAAATACAAAGACAGCAATGAACACAAGGGAACTCCTGTTCTATACAACATGGATGAATTTCATGAGCATGTCGAGCAAAAGAAGTCAAGCAACCAGACTATGTGAGTCTGGGTATATACTTTTTTTAAAAGATAAAACTAATTTATGGTGTTATACAGCAGGATAATGACTGTTTTTTGAAGGACAATGATTGAGAGGGAACACAAGTGGGGGTATTCTAAAGTGCTGGTAACATTCTATTTCTTAATCTTGGTCATCACACCAATGGATCTGGTTGTGAAAATGCATCCAACTAAATACTTATGATTTTTACACTTAATGTATGAATTTGTGAATTTCAGTAAAAATTTTACTTCAGAAAACTGTATCTCTTAAACTACTTTGCTAAATCAGACTCTCCAGATGAGCTCCTTACAGAAATACCAACAATCCAATAGAAAATAAAATATATAACCTCCACATTTAAGCAACTTCTCCTCCCAAAAACCCCCCAAAAAACCCAAAAAGACAAAAAAAAAATCATATGCAAATGAAACAAAAACTTTCCACCAACCATTTTCATTCCATTGCATCATGTGGTCTTCCCCCCCTTTCCTTTATCGTGAATAAACAAAAAAAGGAAAGAAATCTCACTTGCAGCCTTCCAAGAGATAAAACTATGTGAAATGATAAAGGCCCAATTTATTTTTCCTCTTTCCCTGTGGTTACCTTTAGGACTATAAAACCAGAGAGAAGATTTGCAATAATTTTTTTTCCCCTGCAGCAGGACAGTTCTAATTTCTATGATTTAAGAAGTAAATTGGCAATTAATAAAAGAAAATTGGTGTTGGAGACTTTGATACTATGTATTTTTTCTGTACATTTTAGCAGCTCCTGAAGCTAAGAATTTTCAGACTCTTGTTTTGTCATGGGCATTTTATTATGCGATAGCTTCTTATAGATTATTTCATGATCATTATATTCTGGGATGCGTCTGATACTTCTTATCTTGGAAAAAAAATTCTGAAGTATTTTAACTTTAGTATATTTGTCAACACTTTACTTGTAGACCAAATTTTCATTTAATCATTTGTAATAATTTTTAACTCTCCTTTTGCAGAGATTACAAAAGAAAGCAAATATAGGTTATTAAATTCTAAATTCTATTTCATCTATATTTCCAAGAATTAGCACATGGCCTGAATGGGTTGGGAGATTATGGCTGAAGTAAAAAATGATTGTGAAAGATAAGGAAGAAGTGCCTCAGTGATATGAAGACAGAGAAGACTTTGGGAATTTGGTGTGATCTGAGAAGCAAAGTAAGACCAATTGGATGCCAGAGGTATCTATATGATTGAAGAATTCAGTAATACTGATTCTTAGGAAAAAAGAACAAATTAGAAAAAAAGGTATTGCAATGAACACTATTTAAGCAAAACCATAAAATCAACCTAGTTCTAAACACTGGTTATCAGGCAAAAATCACACACAAACACACAACCAGATTAAAAACATGTTATGTATGGGGCGCCTGGGTGGCTCAGTGGGTTAAAGCCTCTGCCTTCAGCTCAGGTCATGATCCCAGGGTCCTGGGATAGAAGCCCCGCATCGGGCTCTCTCCTCAGTGGGGAGCCTGCTTCCTCCTCTCTCTCTCTCTGCCTGCCTCTCTGCCTACCTGTGATCTCTGTCTGTCAAATAAATAAAGAAAATCTTTGAAAAAAAAAAAAAAAACGTGTTATGTATTATTCCATAGAACGTTTCTCTTTAACTCTCCTAATTACCAAGGTAGCCCCGAAGGTTTAAAGGACTGAGTAACCTAGTTTGGTGTTAGAAAGCAATCATTTTTTGAAACATGGGTATTTCAAAACAGAATAGGATTATAACCCTTGTGAATCTGGAAATGATTTTAAATCATTCATCAAACCAGTTAAAAGTAGAGAAAAAAAACTATATGCAAATCCAGAAATTATTTCAACAATCTATTCCTGGTTCTAATACATGCATAACATCAGAGGAAAAATTTGAACCTTCATTCTTAAACTGGTTAGGATTATTTCACTTCTCTTACTTATTTCTGTTTGTTTTTAAGCAATAAACAGAAAAGATAGAAAGGAAAACTCTTAATATACATCCCAATTTTAAAACTTTTAACTACTTAAGGTAAGCAAAAGGTTTAAAAAGGCATTGCCTGCAGGGTAACTGGTGGAGTCTGACCCTCACTGGGACAGATAAAAATTTCTTTGAGATATTCTTCCAGCTTAATTAAGTATGTTTTAGTAACATCAATTTCCTAGAAAGTCTCCAATTGGGAAGGAGTGGAGAATGAAGCTAAGGTAAATGGCAAGCATTTTTTTTTTTTTTTTAAGATTTTATCTATTCATTTGCCAGAGAGAAAGTACAAGCAGGGGAAGCAGCAGGCAGAGTGAGAGGGAGAAGCAGGCTCTCTGCTGGGCAGGGAGCCGGATGTGAGACTTGATCCCAGGACCCTGGTATCATGATCTGAGCGGAAGGCAGCCACTTGACAAACTGAGCCACCCAGGCGTCCCAAGTGGCACGCATTTTAAAGAAGAGGTACTCTTAACTTGTCCTAAGTTTCTTTTGAACTTAGACTAATTCACCAAACACAAGCTGCCTGGAATGAGAAATTTTCCACGTTGAGTCCATCAGTACTGATTTGGAGATCATTTTGATGTTATGAGTGCTTCTTACAGTCAGTATTTTGCCATTTATTTTGTTCCCACAATTACTATGTGCAATGGTGTCTGATATCCTTGAAAAGCAGTAAATATGTAGAACTTTAAATATTCAGTTATAGACGTAAACATTAAAAACCTCAAGTTGGTAAGGATATAAAAACAGGTTAATACTACTATTTTTATTAATCCCATTTCCTTGAACCATGACATTAGCAATATCTAATAAATCAAAGTAGTCTTCAAAAGTCAAACACACACTTCCATTCCAACCCAGAATAGCTCTATCTTAAAATTTGTAATTTAATTAAAACAAAACAAACCTTTGGATATCATTATGGAGTAAAACAACATTATTTGGAAAACAACTTAATCAATAAGCTAATAAAACTATGAATGGCCATAATTAATTACATTCACAGATCTTCATCTGAATAATTTAGGCTTACTTTGTTAAGTGTAACATCCAGTTCTATGAAGCCACATGGTTTTACAGGGAACTTTATTAAGATAATTTGATACAAAAATCTTTAAGTCAAACCAAACTAATTTTTTAAAGATAAATGACAAATTATATTGATACAAAACACTCTCCTTCTAAAACATCAAGATGATCATATATATGAAATAATCATCTGATATAACAAATCAGAAAGAGAAACTGGTATATACAAAGAAAAGTACCCATGATCAGGAAGTCAGGAATTCTGATGAAAACTTTTTTTAACCCTCTAAAGTCTTTTAACAATCATGACTACTCCAAATGCAAAAAATGCATACCAAGCAAACGCTCTAAAAAATACATATTAATTAAAGAAATTTGGCTACAATGTCTATGTTAAATAAAAGGATACCCAAATTTAAATACCCTCCCAAATTCTTAAGCCCATGAACAAAAAATAGAAGTTAACATTTATACACAAGGACTCCATATTCTTAAATTTACTAGCTAATTTAAGTTTCATTATGTGTTTAAATTACTATTCTGGAGCTAGATCATTTTATCTAATATTATGAAGTATTCAAATAATTATAACTGATTAATTACTCTAATTTATAAAGTTTGACATATTAAAATTTTCTTAGCATAAAAAGGTTAAGTTACAGCTTTTCATATTAAAATATCATACCCATTAGGATAAAATTTATTTTTAAATGCAGTACTTGGGTTAGCCTGTAAGAAAATAAACATTATGAAATGACCCTAATTATTCCATTAGTTTCTTTACATACTTACATGTCCATTCAATATATAAAAATTTACCCCTCCCCGTTAATTGTATTTTCGAAATTGAGGAAATATTAACAAACATGACTATAAGTCTATGAAAGGTTTAAAAATAGACGTATTGGGGCGCCTGGGTGGCTCAGTGGGTTAAAGCCTCTGCCTTCGGCTCAGGTCATGATCCCAGGGTCCTGGGATCGAGCCCCACATCGGGTTCTCTGCTCAGCAGGGAGCCTGCTTCCCTCTCTCTCTCTGCCTGCCTCTCTGCCTGCTTGTGATCTCTGTCTGTCAAATAAATAAATAAAATATTAAAAAAAAATAGACGTATTTCTTATCCTAAAATAGATGACATGTAAACTTAGAAATTTATTTTACATGCAAAATACATTCCCAATAAACTGAGTATCAAAAACAAAAGGAAATGAAAGAATTAAAAAACATTAAAAAAAATTATCGGTTCAAATATCTAGCATAAGATTAAAGAAAAATACTTAAAACACAAATTAAATATTTCAATATTTCGTTAAACCAGTCTATGTATTAGGTCTGGGGTGAAAATTTAAATCATAAAATATTATGGATTTTCATAATACAACAGTCTAACACATATATATTAAAATTTTCTGTTCACAGGTCATCTTCAGTTACATGTATTTACTTATTTATTTTTATGCTACAGTTCAATTAATATGTTAGAAGAGGACTTAGAACAGATTTAAGGTAGCATCATAATATTAAAAAAATAAGATATTACCTAGCTGACATTTTATAGAACAGATGAATAAGGAAGTTTCAAATTTTCTATGCTGTTCCTAATGTTCACTATTATTTCTTATCAATAATTATTTCATTATCAATGTCACAAATGTATCTTACAGACATATATATTATGATCACATAATCATATAACACATAATCCACTCTACAGACTTTATATATACTTCGTGTCACATGTCATGACTTTATTATTTCACCTTCATTAATAAGCTCCTAATTTAAGTGAAGTTTCTTTAGATATCAACTAATTTTTTTTAAGTATCAATGAATCTGGAGATACATGTATGACTACAACTTTTATAGACCATCACACCTGTATTTGGATGCAAATAAATTTGTTCATAAATCAGGGCTACTTTATTTAAGAGTGTTAGCAAAGGATTTACATTAAAAAGTAAATTGAGGGGCGCCTGGGTGGCTCAGTGGGTTAAAGCCTCTGCCTTCAGCTCAGGTCATGATCCCAGGGTCCTGGGATCGAGCCCCACATCGGGCTCTCTGCTCAGTGGGGAGCCTGCTTCCTCCTCTCTCTCTCTGCCTGCCTCTCTGCCTACTTGTGATCTCTCTCTGTCAAATAAATAAGTTAAAATAAAATAAATCAATACTTCTTTAAAAAAATAGTTTACAAAAGAAATAAGTTTGATTATCCTTTTGTACTTGGTTAATTTCTGTCTTCTTGACATTGATAAAATTTACTGCTAACAATGTGTATTGTACTAACACTGAAAGTGAATAGAATACTCTCGATATAATGTTGTTAGTCAAAAGGAGTGCTACGTTGTAGGTTTTGGCACTACAACCAGCAAGTATAAAAGTAATATAAATAGGGGCGCCTGGGTGGCTCAGTGGGCTAAAGCCTCTGCCTTCGGCTCAGTCATGATCCCAGAGTCCTGGGATCGAGCCCCACATCGGGCTCTCTGCTAAGTGGAGAGCTTGCTTCCTCCTCTCTCTCTCTGCCTGCCTCTCTGCCTACCTGTAATCTCTGTCAAATAAATAAAATCTTTAAAAAAAAAAGTAATATAAATAACTTTAAATACTAGAGATGATACTACATAATGCCAATATACTGGTTAAAAAGGAGAAAATGCAACTCTGCAACCTCAGTGTAAAATAAAGGAACTTTTTCTTCACCAAATTAAAGTTAATTTTAAATTTGTTTGACTATAGCAAATAATAACTGTACAGCTTTATTTTTTTTCCCTTTAAAAAGGTTTAACATGTGAAATTAACTTGATACAAGGCACAAGTTTCTTCCACAAGGCAAAAGCTTCAGAAAAATGGAGAATATTTCAGAAAAAAATGGAGAATATACCTTTTGTCAAGAGAGACTGCTCAAATAAAAATTAAGTTCAAACTTAATCACAACTATTTTAAATGGATTTATTTCATTAGTAACTATAATAACAAAGCTAACATTTACAAATATTTGAAGTAGCTTACAATTTTTTGGAGTTTTCCTATCTCTGAGAAGCAGACCATATCTTTTCAAAGTTCATTTTATTACAGAATTGAAAACTAATTTAATGCAATTATATTGGTTTAGAAGGTATTAATAATAAAAGGAGATCCTTGAAAATTATGTTTCTGAAATGTGTTTTCTTCTTACTAGAGTCCCCAAACTTCGTAAGATAAGAAACAAAGCAATTCATGATTTTCTGGAAGACTGCTGCCATTAAGGTAATTAATAAGCAAATTATGCTGCAAATTTAGCTGACTTTATACACATCCTGAAATGAATGTACACCGCATTTGCTTACTCAAAATAAAACAAAACAAAAAAAACCCCAGCCTGTTACAAACTCTAACATTAAGCATAATAAGTTACTGGCAACTACTCTACTTCAGTGTGTTTTTTATCTTGATAGAAAATAAGAATTTTAACAAGAAACTAAAGAAAAGTAGAACCACTGCAAACCATTTTTTATGCTTTTCATAGGATTTTCCAAATACGTATTCTCTTTCAACATAAAACCAGTATTTCATGCTAATGTCAGATCAAATATTATTCATGGTTTCCCTCTGATATTTTGAGTGATAAAAAGACTAAATGTAAACTAATAGAACATACTTACTAAAATGCTTTATAAGACATCAAAATTAATCCATGTAATGGTATACTAGTAGGTAGGTAAGAAAACTTACTATTCTTGTTGAGTTTTCTTGTTATTGTGAAAGAATTAGACACTAAAATCAGCAGTGTACTAAGAACATCAACATCTGTTTTTTTTGTCCTAATAAAAATGACAACATTACTCCCATATATGTAATGTCTCAGTTCCAGGGATATATAGTGAGAGTGGATTTTTTTACTTGGCTATAAAAGGAAAACATTTCTGATGAGAGGAAGAATATTAACCACTTAAAGAACACGTATATTCTTTAAAAGAATATTTTACATAAAATGTCCTAAATTTTGGTTAAATTAATTTTATTTTAACTTGAGAAATTGAATTGGAAAAATTTCTGTTCTGTTAAGAGACTATAACAACAGATAGATGGTAATGTTTAATTAAGGTGCAATATTGATTGTAAGCACCTCATTTACTACTAATAAGTGTCTTTTACTAACTTGTAAAATCTTTCTAACTAATATTAGGTTAGGAACATTTGACCAATGCTTTTAACATACTTTTTTCAACAAATATTAACAATGAAATAGAATTTTAAGATACTTAAATAGCTATTTTTTCAAATTATTGGTCGACTTGGTAACCTATTTCTCTAATTACAATGACATTCATTCTTAAGTATTATTTTAAAAATACATTCTGGATTCAACATATTATCTAAAACAATATAAAGCATATATTTGGAAAGAAAGATAGAGAAAATATTCTCCCTTAGAAAGTACTGAAGCTCCATCTAGAGGCTTTTCCCCCTATTACTGTCACTTGCAATATAAGTAATATCACCTAGAAATGTGAATAATATTAAAATGTCAGAGATTTCTTTTGTATCTACCTTTTTGTTATTCATAATGAGTTCTTGCCCTAACCTTCTTAGGGTAGCTCTAGCTCCGTCACTGCCATCAAGTGGTAAAAAACTAAAACTGAAGTTGGAAGAAAAAAAATGAAATAAAAAAATTTATGTCCTCTATACTACTTTTTTGGTTCTTTTTTGGTTCAAGAAATTAGGTTTTTTTTCCCCTGTGCCATTTATTTTCTTGGTCAAATTAAGGAGAAAATAAATTTGCCATCTGTTTCCAGAAAATAGCTATACATTGCCTGTAAATCTGAACTTTTCTGGATATTTTTATATTTGCAAGGTATACAAAAATAACTTGAATTAAATCATTGGGTAGTTCAATGATATATTTAATATAAGTACAGTTCGCAAATTACTGATCGGCAGTTTACTGATAGGGATAGCGGTGAGAAACCCAAAGAATTGTTTGTGATTAATGAATTTTATAGTACAACAGTTATGAGAAGAATAACACTATGATGGAACTAAAATAAATATTTTCTATTATCTGTAAAAATAATATAGATTTTAATAAATTGAAAACTCTCACTGTTTTCTCAGAGTGTACGTTTAACACCGCCTCCCTAAAATATCTTTTATAGCCTTGAATGGGGAAAGATCAGAATAAGGGATTCAGCACTAAGAAAAGCAAAACAACAAAAAAAATTTAACAATGAGGAAACAAGTCAAAGATTCAATGCAAATCCAAATTATTTAATATCTTTCCTTCTTTTTATGAACACATACTTCCTGAATTATGTTACAGGACTTAGGACTTCCAAAGAAACAAAATTACAAAACCTAAAAGACCAATGAAATAATGTCTCAGTTCAAGGGATACTACTCTCTGAAATGCATCATCACTCATGCATAATTTTTAAATATTAAAAAAATTATGTATGAATTACGCTAAAAAGAAATGAAATTTAAAAAATTATGTATGAAATAGTACATGGGAGTGTAGTTAACTTACTAAGTCTCATAATCATGTTTAGAAACACCTCCAAATTGCTAGAATATGTATTAATGAGCCACTCTTTTTGTTTTATATATTTGTAACATGAAAATTTCTGAATGCTGATTTTATTCTTTTGATTAGATTTTAATTTTTACCATGACATTTGTCTATAAATCATAGAAAATTTGAAAAATTTATAACATTGATTATAGGTATGAATCCCCACTTAAATTAACAAAAAACAGTAACAGCCTACATTTATCAAGTTCCTACTATGTGCCAGGCACTATTCTAAATATTTCATATGTATTAAATAGTCCCTCAACAACCCTATCATAGGTACTATTAATATTACAGAGAGAAGGAAATTGAGGCCCAGAGAGGTTAAATAACCATTCATGTCACACAGTAAGTGGTAGGAATAAGATATGAAGTTAAGCAGTCCCCCTGTGTAGTCCTTACTCAACCACTTTCACATAAGGCAGGTTTTCTCAGTCTTAGCACTACTGGCATTTTGGACTAGATAATTCTTTTTTTCCTTATTTTTTTTTAAGTAGGCTCCACACCCAGTGCTGAGCCCAATGTGATGCTGTAACCCACAACCCCAGGATCAAGACCTGAGCCAAAAATCAAGACTTGGATACTCAACTGACTGAGCCCACCCAGGTGGCCCTAGATAATTCTTTATTGGCAGGGGGGATGGCTTGGCGGGGGGGCACTGTGCATTGCACCTCTGACCTCTACCACCAGAGGCCATTAGCATCACTTCACCCACCCAAGTTGTAATAATCTAAAATGTCTCTTGACAATACCAAATGTCTGGGGGAGGGAGACTGCCCACAGTTAAGAATCATTGTTATAACAATTTAATCTGCTATAACACTGCAGAAACAAATGATGACCAAATTATCTGAAATTCGTTTTCCCTAATTTTGTTTTATTTTTTAAATTTTTAAGTCATTTTTATTAACATATAATGTATTATTTCCCTAATTTTAAATTATTTACCACAATACAGAAATTTTAAAATCTATAAATGGGTTAGAATAGTAATACTCTAAGTCTTACAGGTTAGGAAATAATGTGTTATATAATTAAAAGCCATAATATAAAGGGTAAACTTCATAATCCAAGATTTGTATACACAAACTGAAAATATTAAGCAAACATAAAATACACAAATTTCATCCAAATTTATAGAAGTACCTACCTCTGGCAAATGGGACTAAGGAACAAAAATATGGGAATATCACCTTTTACTTTATAAATTTTTGTATTGTGTTAAATTTTTTCAAACAACATGCTAGTTTTTACTGTTTTTTTAGAAACCAGATTTTAGGAAAAACTTTCTTTCTAAAGTTAGCATTTCAGTTATGCTTATTTAAGTAAACTGTTTTCACTGGTTTTCCTACATTTCTCCCTGTTATGCTCTATCTTACATGTAAAGGTAGGAAATACAACATATTCAGGATAAAAGTAATTGTACCTAACCAGGCAAAAAAATATAGACAGTCAACCAGATTAAAACAAAAAACAGATCTAGTAAAAAAACCTCCAACAGCTTTCCATTTTACTCAGATCAAAAATCAAAGTCCTTGGTGGTTATCTCAGGAATTACAATTAACACTTGAACTTTTAATAACCTAGTTTAACTTGTAACAACCTATGTAGCCATCAGAAATAACTAAAAGAGAAATTTAAAAAAGGAAAGGGAACAGAAACAGTATACTATAAAAATCAACTAAATGCAAAAAAAGCAACAAAGGAGAAACTGAGGAACAAAAAATATACAAGATAGCTTTAAAGAACACTATCAAAAGAGTGAAAAGACAACCAAAGAAGAGGAAAAATACTTGCAAATTATGTATCTGATAAGGGGTAAAAAAAAAAATCCAGAATACATAAAGAAGTCAACAGCAAAAAGCCAAACAGTACTGTTAAAAAATGGGCAAAGAACTTGGAACAGACTTCTCTAAGGTTGACAAACAAATGGCCAATAAGTACATGGAAAGATGCTCAACATCACTAATAATTAGGGAAGGCTAAATCAAAAACCATAATAGATACCACTCTAGAACTACTAGGATATAGTTTTTAAAAATGGAAAACAGTAAGTATAGAAAATAATGTAGAGAAATTGGAACTCTTGTACGTTGCTCATGAGAAAGTAAAATGGCACAGTCAGTATGGAAAATAGTATGACAGTTTCTCAAAAAGTTAGGTATCATATGATAATGATTAGCAATTCCACTTCTCAGTATAATCCCCAAAGAACTGAAAACAAACTCAAACACATTGGTACACCAATGTCCATAGCAGCATTATTCACAATAGCCAAAAGGTGGAAACACAAGTTCATCAACAAATGAAACCATATATAGTGGAATTAAAAAAAGCAATGAGATACTGATATATGCTACAACATCGATGAACCTTGAAAGACATTATGCTAAACAAAATAAGCCAGAATTTGTGCAGAAGCACAAATAATGTATGATTCCATTTATATGAGGTCCCTGGAATAGGCAAATTCATAAGACAGAAAATAGATCAGTGGTTACCAAGAGCTGGGGGAAGAATGCATGTGAAGTTATTGCCTAAAGGGTACAGAGTTTCAGTTTGGGATGATGGAAAATACTCGAAAAAGATGGTGATTGGGGTTTGAGAACATTGCGAAGGTACTTAATGCTACTGAATTGTACACTTAAAAATGGTTAAAATAGCAAACTTTTCATCATATATATTTCACCACACTTAAAAAAAAAAAAAAAGGCAAAGTCTTCACAATCACATCAAAATCTCCCAAGTCTTTCAAAATGGCCTACCAAGTCTCTGATCTCATCTCCACTTTTCCTCTGGCTTTTCCGCACTCATGCCTCCTTGATGTTCCTTGAATGCACAGAGGACACAATCCTGCTCAGAGCCTTCGCATCTACTGATCCCTCTGCCTGAAAAAGACTTCCCCCTCATCTTCAATGGCTTACATCCTTCCCTTCTCATTTTTTTGTCAAATATTGCCCTTTAAGTAAGGGCTTTGCGATCACTCTACCTAAAGCTGTAACCTCTCCCCTGATACTTCCTATCCATATCCATCTTCTCTGCTTTATTTTCCTCCATAGCATTTATGCTATCCGGTATGTTATGTGTTTCACTCATTTATTGTCATTCTCCTCCATCAGAATGTAAATACCATACGGGCAGGAATTCTGTTTTATTCAGTGCTGTGTCCCTAAAATAGTGCTAGGCACATAGGAACAGGCAATAAATCACTACTGGGTGAATGAACAGTAAATTATTACAATCAGTAATTTACTTTCTATCTCTTTATCTTCTCTAGAAATTTCATATAAATGGAATCATCCAATATGCAGTTTTACGTATCTGCCTTCATTCATTTAGCATAATGTTTTAGAGGTTCATACAAGTTGTTACATGTATCATTTCTTCATTTTAAAAAAAAATTACCAAGTGGTATTATATTTTTTACGTACTTATACATATTATTGTATATACATAAGTAACCTTATACTTTAAGCACTTCTTTGTTATTATTATATTTAAGTAGGCTCTACACCCAGCATGGAGCCCACTGTGGGGCTTGAAATCATGATCCTGAGAAGGAGACCTGAGCTGAGATTAAGAGTCAGATGCTTAACTGACTGAGCCACCCAGGTGCACCGGGCACTTTCTTACTTTCTCACACACAGTTCTAGATTCATCTATTTTCCCTGTCCCAGCCCTGGAAACAATCATATCATGTAGCCCTGATTCTTTTTATTTACTCACTGAGTCTTTATTTCAATTTTCTTTTTCATTTACATTAGTACTAATAAATAGGTCCTTTTCCAAATCTATTTGGCGATTCTTTAAAGAGCATTAATTAGGATATAGTCTAAGCTCCTGTAACAAAGAGATTCAAAGATACAGTAGCTTAAATAAGATAGAAGATTGTTTCCTTCTCAGTATGCAAGAAGGGGGCATACACTGGCATTTCTTCTTAAGGCAAGACAGAGAAGTGCCACATGACACTTCATAATCCATGGCCAAAAATCAGCCTTGGCCACACCAACCTTCAAGGGAAGTTAGTAAATGTGGTTTTCAGTTTGGCAGCTATAAGCAAGCTATACTCATCTATAACCCAGGAAATCTTGGTGTGTAACTAGCACCAGAGACTCTTGTGCCAATCAGAGTCCACTTCAAATTTAAACTCCCCACTTGAGGTTTTGTCTTATATAAGTAATGTAACCCAGGACCACCAACTTAACTGAAGACTCAGAGTTATGAAATCTCTGGGGAGAGGTTTTTGCCTTTTTAAAGAGCACCAGGTTGAGACAGCCAAATTTTGATGTTCTGAGAAATGCTAACTTTATGCTAGCTGCATTTAACTTCCCCCTTTTATTATAATCAGTATTTTAATTGTTTCAATTGAAAGGATCATCCCACATAGAAATCATATGCCCTCCTACTCTTTTAACTGTGCAAGGTGGCAATATTTCACTGAATGATCACAGATCAAGAACCAAAACAAAGGTCACAAAATATGCCAAAAGCTTTAATCTTTGTTTTTTAAAAAAGATTTTATTTATTTATTTGGCAGACAGAGATCACAAGTAGGCAGAGGCAGGCAGAGAGAGAGCGGGAAGCAGGCTCCCTGCTGAGCAGAGAGCCCGAATGCAGGGCTTGATCCCAAGATTCTGGGATCATGACCTGAGCCGAAGGCAGAGGCTTTAACCCACTGAGCCACCCAGGCGCCCCAATCTTTCTTCTTATAATGGTTACAAAATGTATCATTTCAGAATCTACAATTAAAATGATTAATTTAAAATTTTATCAATTACCTTCTAAAACAATAAAATAATTTAGTACCAAATTTCCATTATATACAATACTATCCTCTAATTCTAAATGCATATTTGAGTAATTTTATATTATACCAATAATTAAAGTTCAATTAAAACATTTTTCCAGAATTTTCACTCAGTCATTTGCTACCTGAATTTGCATCTTTTACAAGTTATAGCCATCTTTAAAGCAAAAGCATACACAAATAAATATACAAGCAGCTCAAGAAAAGTGTATTTTTCTAGAAACTAAAATAAAGTAATAGCTAACATTTATTAAGCAGTGTATTTTACATATACCATAATATAGAAACCTCACAACCATCTTAAAAGGGAAGGACTGCTTATCTCACAGATGGGGAAACTAAGATTTAGAGACCTCATGCACTTCTCTAAGATGATACAATTAGCAATTATTACAGCAACCCATCTCTGAGATCCCAGCCACTATGCTTTAAAATGAACATTTCCCCATACTTTAAGCTCTTTAACTTCAGGATGCATCTTAAAATTGTTGGTGTACTGTGACTGCTGTTGAAGCAATACTAAGCAACAATAATGTGGCAGTTGTCATTTCCTGTGCATGCACGAATCTCCAAGGCACTAGTACCAAACCTGCAGAATCTGAGTTGGAAGAAAATCCTAGAGATGATACTGGACTATTCTTTTAATTTTAAGAACCAAAAAACTGCTGAGGAGAGGGGGAAGGTGGAGGAAAGAAGACCTATTTAGCAACACTTCCAAACAACATTTCCAAAGTGGGAATCCAAAGTAGGTTAGCTCCACATAATTATAAAACTGGCTTAAGAACTCAGCAGCAATGGTTCTTGATTTGTTTTAGAAATGCTGCACAGAGACAGGCAGACTCTATGTGGAAATATAGAACGTCACTGACTGAGTCAAAAAGTGATTCAAGAGCTGGACTCTGAATGTAAAGAAATTTAGCAATCCTTTAACCAATTTATTTCATACCTATTTTCATTTTTGGGTATGTGCAAAACTTATAAATAATAAAATCTATGTCTCATTAATTCTGATAGAGTTCTTTTGATCATTATGAAAATTCTAAACGGTAAAAAGCCTCAACAGTGTGTTTTCCTTTTAATTAGTATATAAAATCATGGTACAACATGCTATGAGAGCAAACACAGTGTTTATTATATAATTCACTACAGGACATCTTAACAGAGCTTCATATATAACATCAATGAAATCACGCCCCCTCCTACCAACCTCACCTTATGACCAGGAGCTTGTGCATTACAAGGGACAAAAATCTGATAATTAACCCATATAATAGCACTGACACTTTCTCAATTTTTTCAGGCTCATAAAATATGTTTTTCTGCTGAGTTTCTAATGTATTCAGTTCATGATTTCCTTTATGTTTTAGCCTATATATAGTTTGTAAGGCTGGAGGAACAACTAAAAATATTTTATGCATTTAAGTTACTTTCTTAAGTTATCATTGTTTTCTTAAATTACCATTGATTTCTGTTAGTATCTTTGCTACTCAACATTGTGATGTTTCTAAGTTTTCCTAATTAGGCAAATTTATTACAAATGCAGAGTAAAAAATAATGTAATTCAAAGCTATACAAATGTAATTTTGTACTATCAAATAAAAATGTGATGAACACTATGAATCATAAGGTAAATTCTTTTTTGTGCTCTCCAAATTTTATTATTCTAACAGTTAACTAACAAATTAAGCCTCCTTTCCCTCTCATACTAAGTTCTTTGAAGGAGGTCAGTAGAAGAAAACAAAAAATTCCCATTTCTCAGTAGGTGTTAAAATACAAAAGTTTTTAAAAACAAAAATGCAGAAGTAGCACTGGAGCCAGAAAACGAGAAGCAGGAAATTCTGAGTTACAAAACAGACATAAACCTTTTTAAATAAAAGATTTGAAATTTATCAAGAGGGAAGAAAATACTTGTGATCCTATTCAAATTATTTGTTCCTGTCCTTTCATAAGGAATACTTTCTTTTGTAGATCTTGACAGACTCCCTCCTGTGTCAGCATCTTTCTTAAACTGATAGACCAAACATTTATTTTTAAACATGGACCACAATAAATATGAAGTTGATGAGATTTCTGCTGTGCTACTTCCTAATATTCCCAGAGACAGTATGGTCACTGGTTATGATAGAAAAAAAAGATAAAATGATCAGTTTAAGAGTTTGGAATCTTATCCTGAATATTTTGAGATGTTTTCCTAATCCTACCCAAATGTTTGTATATTGCTAATCTCTCATATACATTTTATATCCCAGTAAAATTTTGAAAAATAGCTTCTAAACTTTTATTTCATACTAATTAGGGTAAATATTTTAGTTTGTCTTGATAGGACTCTGGCCACAGAAGTACATATAATACCTGTTTAAACATACATGTGACATAATTCCTTTAATTTTATAATTTATTTAGAGATATTCAGAAAATTGATGACGACTAATAAATGTTTCTCTTTAAACATTAGATTTGGCTCATTAACAATTTAATAACAACTGGGGTGAAAGAAATAATTTATTTGGATATCCTTTGTAAATGTTAAACAATGAGTTGTTTATCTTAATCGATTTCACCTTCAGAAGCTAAAATCATCTCAAAGAGTCACATCTTGTCTTCCTCTTTGGTATATATTTATAAGGACCAGCTTAAGAGAAATTTTTAAGTTATAGAAGAAATCAAAAGAAAAGGACATCTGGAGTTACAATTTGAACTTTTAACTAAGAATTACTAGCCCAGAAAAACTGACAAAAGAAAAACAGAACACAGAGTCATTTTTAAAGTCCTTCCTTTGAGAAACACAAGATATACTGTACTTTTTAAAATATAATTTGTGAACTGATTTCTGCTCATTTCAGAAACTCCTAAAACTTACACCTTGAACAAAGAGTTTGACATCATAATTCAAATTACTTCTACTGAAGTTAATCATTAAAACTAAAGAGGAAAAAAACTAAAGAGGAAATGGTACAGATATAAATATGTAGCGTAAAAGATGCCTCAGTCATTGACAGAACTTTAGAAAATTTATAGCAATCTGGATGGTATTTTAACTGCATAGAGTAACTGAAGCATACTGAGGGAAGACAAGATAATAGGACTAAATAGGTCATGTAAACCAATTTCAAATACAAAAAAGTGCTGTTCTCAGAAAAACTTTCAGGATTTGGACTTCATAATTTAAGTTCACCAACTTCTCTTTCCCCTTTATCTTCTTTATTTAAGCCATATTTGCAAAAAATGAAGAACTCCACGCTGCTGTACCTGTTTATTAATATGGAGCATGACCCAGTCTTTGTTTTGCTTTCAAGGAGAATTATGTAAAATGCAATATAAACGAATTACTGTAAGAATAAATTTTGAAACAAGGACATACCAAATATAATCCTCAAATTTGTTATTAGGCTCAATAGGCATATATATCCTTTACCAAATTGCCATAAAATTTCTAAATGCTTTCTCTCAATTTGTGTTTATCACACTGCAAACAAGTTAACAATTTGCAAACAAGCACCAGTCCCCACATCACACTTTGAGTAGCATTATCTCAGAGACCAAAAAAGAACATAACACACAAAAAAATAATTCGGAATTAGTGGTTGAAGCTTTATTCAAGCGCTAAGTATTCAGCAAGTTTGTTGTTGAAGAGGATATATTTAAATCTAAAATAAATGCACTGAATATAACTTCCTTCTTTCTTAAGTAGCTTTTATTACATTTGAAGTCAAATTCAGAGTTGGACATTTGAGTATACAACTAATTTAAATTAAAAAAAAACACAAAAAGCCATGGATTTTGAAAATAAAAGAAACTACAAGTTCATTTAATCTATTTTTCCTTAAGAGTAACACTAGTTGTCAAAGCAGTCCTATAACCAATTCCTACTTGTCTGGTATAAAACATTACTTGCTAAATAAGAGGTCTAGAAGATACTATTGGCAGTGTAAAACAGACTAATGATCATCCACTGGTTTTAATCCGGAACTACTTCTGCCCTATTTCTATTACTTGAGAATAGCTACTGTTATAGTTTATATTCTACATCAAGAAAATGGAAATAGGGTAACGTTAGATTGAAAACAGAAAGAGTATTATGATACATTCCAGGAAAAAGTCTTTGCCTCAAAAAAACAAAGCTGAAAGGCTCTTCAAAAGATGATGTAGTTTTCTTTGTATTTTATTTATTTACTTGAGAGAGAGAGAGAGAGAGAGAGAGAGCACAGAGAGAAAGGGAGAAGTGGACGCAGGACTCTATCCCAGGACCCTGAGATCATGACCATACCCAAAGGCAGATGCCCAACCAACTGAGCCATCCAGGTGCCCCCATGATGTCATTTTCAAATCAGCTTCTAACTTTGTTAACAGCTTTATAAACCACACAGTTAACTGAAGTAAGATAATATTAAAACCTGGCAACTTAAGGAATAAGCCTTACAAAGTAATAAATCCAGAAATTATTAGTATGCACACATAAATATGAACATAAACTAAAGAACAGGGCTACTTGTTGGTTGTATTACTGCGCCTGTGTTCTGGTTTCTCAAATTCTCTAAAAATCAAAATTCCCGTAACAAGGAAGTCTTGTTGCTTCTATACTCTTTCCTATGTGACTTCTGAAGGCAAATATAGCTCCAATGAAAGAAATTATTATTAAATTTATCAGGTTAAATTTTAATAACCAACACTAACAACACTAATAATAATTTAATAACCAACACTAACAATGAACTACCTAGGAAGAAAGTGACTATATCTCTATTACCAGAGAAAAATCAAACACAAGGCAGATCTATTGCCAGCAACTCCTTTAGGGTTCCCAGATCTAATTCCACTGTTCTAATTCTGCAGAGTGGTGTGGGGCAGGGGGTTCCCACTCCCACAACACCAAGCAATTCTTGGACACCCCACTGGTGTCTAAGAAGTCAACTCTATTCTGATACTATCTACTGAAAGACAGTATTAGATTCCACAGGTTAAGGGCTCAGTCCTACAATATACCCCACTTCAGATGCCCGTCACAGCCCTAGGCTGTTAACTGAGCTTCTAGCCTAGAAGCTTCAGATTGGAGGTCCCAACAACCTCCTCCTTAGGTTCTTTTAATTTACTAGAGTGGCTCACAGAATTCAGGGAAACACATGTTTACCAGTTCATATATAAAGGATATGAATCAATAGTCAGATGAAGAGATACATAGGGCAAGGTGTGGGGAAAGGAGGCAGGGCTTCCATGCCCTCTTCAGACACACTACTCTCCCAGCACCTCCATGTATTCACCAACCCAGAATCTCCCTGAATCCATCCCTTTTGGGTTTTCATTGGGGGCATCATTGCCATCATGATTTACTAAGTCATTGGCCATTGGCTGATTCAACTTATAGTTCCTCTCCCCTCTCTGATCAGGGGGTGGGATGGAAAGTTCCAACCTTCTAATCACATGGTTAGTCCTCCTGGCAACCAGGCCCTACCTATGGACAGGGTCCAAGAGTCACCTTCATTAATAATAAGATACTTTATGGCTCCAAAGTATTTTCAGGAGCTGTGGATAAAGACCAAATATAACCGAGAAATATATTTTGGTCATATTTTAGTCATTTAAGTGACTAAGTATGTATTTCTTATAAATAATTTTTTTAGGCTAGATAACCAACAATTAAACCAAAGTTATTTTCTAATGTTCTGCTCAATACCAAGATCTGACCATCCACAGTGGTCCTAACAAAGGGATAAAACTTTTCCTAGCACTTGGCTGGAATTCATCTTCTCTTCTACAACAGAAGAAATAGGCATGATAGATGGAATTTTGCTGAAATGAATCCAAATTCATATATTGAGGGATATCAGTATTCCTCAAATATGCTATTCATAGTGGATAAGAAAATCCTGTTTCAAAACAAATCTGACATAAACCTAAATGTGTCATGGTTAACAACATTATTTTTAATAATTATTTCATAAGGTCACATAGTTGTATGCTCACTACCTTAAAAAAAATAAAGTGTTATTAGCAAAGATTGTGGAGATAAAATTTTCTCTAGTTTGAAACAGGATTTGCAAGAATAGCAATCCCACTAACCAGATATTCCTGACAATTTTCTTTTTAATAATAAGGAAATTATGCTCAACCTCACTAGTTAAAATGAAAATTAAAATAAAATGGAATTTTTCACCCTTAAGAATATAGAAAATGTAAAAGTCTGACTAGAATACCAAATATTGATTAGGGTGTATGGAAGGTAACTTAGTGTAGTCACTATGGAAAGTAATTTGTCTGTGTCTAACAAAATTCAAAATATTATGTAGCCTATGATCTAATTAATCCACATCTAAGTATATAACCCAAAACAGACTCAGATATGTAGTACAAATATAT